>CAUYLG010069276.1:0-21036 GCA_963573385.1 Cacajao melanocephalus | reverse complement strand
CCATTGCACTCCATCCTGAGTGACAGAGCAAGACTCCATCTCAAAAAAAAATTGTTAATCAGGATTCAGAGTTCAGAGATATTTTGAAAACATATGAAACCCAAAATGTACAATTCACAGATAAAAATGCATCTATTTTCCTTGTATATCAGAACTACAAGGATTAGAAGCATATGTCTGTCTCTCCTTCTTTGAGAAATGAGAAGTTGAAGAACACACTGGGCTCAGTGACGTATGTCTGTAATCCCAGCACTTTGGGAGGCCATGGTGGGTGGATCACTTGAGGTCAGGAGTTTGAGACCAGCCTGGCCAACATGGTGAAACCCCATCTCTCCTAAAAATACAAAAATTAGCCAGGAGTGGTGGCATGCGCCTGTAATCCCAGCTACTTGGGAGGCTGAGGCAGGAGAACTGCTTGAACCCAGAAGGTAGAGGTTGCAGTGAGCTGAGGTCACACCTTCTGGTCAAAGAATGTTTTCTCCAGACTCTTGTATGGCTAATTCACTTGCTTTCTTTAAATGGCACTTTCTTGGCAATGTCTGCTCTGACCATCCTATTTCTTTCTTTCTTTCTTTTTGAGATGGAGACTCGCTTTGTCTTCCAGGCTGGAGTGCAGTAGTGTGATCTAGGCTCACTGCAATCTCTGCCTCCTGGGTTCAAGCAATTTTCTTGCCTCAGCCCCCTGAGAGTAGCTGAAACTACAGGCATTCACCACCACACCCGGCTAATTTTGTGTTTTTAGTAGAGACACAGTTTCGCCATGTTGGCCAGGTTAGGCTTGAACTCCTGACCTCAGTTGATCCCTGCCCCACTCAGCCTCCCAAAGTGCTGGGATTACTGGCATGAGCCACTGCGCCGGGCCTGATCATCCTATTTCAGATTTTAATTCTCCCACACCTCCGATTCCTTGTATCCTGGTGAATGGATTATTAAAACTAAAGCATTCTATGAAATTTGATGATGAACATTGTTATCTTTCATTCTTTTGTTTTTATATAAGGAAAAAAGACACAAGAAAGAAATTACTGGTTTTCATCAGCTCCAGGTTTAACGTGTTTCCGTAGCTGCTATACCATGATAAAGAATGTGATCAACCTGTGAACTTCGGGGTGTATGACTACAGTTACTTTGGGGCCAATGGATTTGTGCTACTTCATCGAGATTCTCACTTATCAGATCTATCTTATGACACATGACACAGCATGAATTTGCAAGACTGGCTTGATCATTTGGAGATCAGATTGAAGGCTTTGGCCTCATTAGCACAGTAACTAACAAGCTGAGTTAATTAGTCACACACCACAGTAACTACAAAATGATTATTTACAGTACACCAAAAGATAAAGTCTTGAAGTATTTTTGTGGCAAGCACAATGTTTTGTTTTATTTACAAAATTGAAAAAATAAGGCAAATATAAACGGAACATTGCATCATGCTTTCAGGTTTACAATACTGAACAATTTCCTAAAGGAATGTTTTGCAATTGTTTTGAATCCATAACTGCTTTTTTAATAAACAAAATTCTCCTGCTCCTACTAAAAATCATTGCCATCACCTACATATTGCCACCAGCTAAAGTAAGTTTATGAAGCTTATTCACTGTAGTCAAATTTAAAATATTATAATATTAAGTTTGCTTCTTCGATCCACAAATATACTTCCTGAAATGGTTTCTTCTTGCCCTTCTCCTTTTCCCACTCAATCCGTAACCAACCAGGGGAAAAGTGGAAAGCATGCATCCTTTGATATGATTTTCTATAAGTTATGTAGGCATTAATATAAGCGTAATTTACATACAAGATGATAGCATGAATAGAACTTTCATTTAACCAGGAGGTTAACAAAACCAATGCAAATGAGAATATCAGACTGATATATATGGTAAGTAAAACAATAAATAAAAACAGAAATTAGACTGTTCAATTATTTGCAAATCTAATTAATGTTCCTAATGGCAATAAACCATAACCTTCAGAAGTAGCTTCTCTTTTGGACAGAAATTATAAGCATATGTCTCTCTCCTTCTTTGAAAGGTGAAAAGTTGAAGAATAAAGGAAGGAAAAAAAGATGGACTATTCTTTGTTTTCAAATCATTTGCAGCTTTCAGTTTCTACAAGTTAAACATCCAACTTCACAGACTTCAGACCCTAATCGGTAGTGAATAGTAAGTCAGATAGTCCCGAAGTGAACTTATTTCCATAATATTTAAAAATAACAGAATCATTATTTTGCCTTTTCTCAAAATTTCTGGTAATTTTTCTTTTTTTATTCCTTCCTTCCTTCCTTCCTTCCTTCCCTCCTTCCTTCCCTCCTTCCCTCCTTCCCTCCTTCCCTCCTTCCCTCCTTCCTTCCTTCCTTCCTTCTTTCCTCTTTTGGGAGCTCTCCCAAAAGTTAGAACCTTTGAGAAGAATTCCCTCTGTGGATACGACTCAGTTTCTTTCCTTGATCTCCTGCCCTCGATCTCACATTTCTCACTAATTGCTTTCTTACTCATACCCACACTGAGCCTTGAATTCCCTCTTGGGAAAATTACTTCCCTATTCACAGGGATATGTCTGATCTTCCTCTAGACGTAATAATTCACAGCATGACATTTCTGAAAATCTGAATGACTGAAGGTAGAGAATCATCCCTGAGGGCTTCTACATGATGGTGTAAGATGAACACCAGACTCCAAGTCAAATCTCCTTGACTCTCTCTCTCGTCCCTGCTCCCATGTTGAATGGTGATATACTCTCTCACTAGAAACTTCCAACTCTCAAATCCAATGCTGACATAGACACTTATATTCCCCCCAAACAAAGGTACTTTTCAGAGAGGATGAGAAACTTTTATCTAGATGTAACATAATTTGCCAGGGCCCCCTGCTCATGTATATGTGGCACTTGACATTTATTACCCTGAGTGGTCATTGATAACCCTTCATTATTCCTCTAACCTGGGCCTTTTTCAAGCACTGTTGAGCCATCTGCCCTTGGCCAGTACCCTTCAGCACTGAAGGATCTGGCTGAACTTTGAAGTGACCACGTTTCTGAGAGCAAAATGTAGCATCTCCATTTGTCCATCTTTAAGCAGAAGGACGTGCCATGAGGGGATTTCTTTTTTTTTGTTTTCCCATGCCCAAGCTTTGTCTCCTCTCTTCCCAGGGAGAATCCTGCCAGTTAAACTTATTCTATTTGGCAAGAAAAGGGCAGAAAGTTCATAAGCATTGTTACTGGTTGAATTGTGTTCCCCCAAAAGATAAGTTGAGATCCTAATCCCCAGTACCCGTGAATGTGACTTTATTTAAAAATAAGGTGTTGGCCAGTGCAGTGGCTCTAGCCTGTAATCCCAACACTTTGGGAGGCTGAGGCGGGTGGATCATGAGGTCAGGAGTTCAAGTCCAGCCTGGCCAACATGGTAAAACCCCGTCTTTACTAAAAATACAAAAATTAGCTTGGTGTGGCAGCATGTGCCTTTAATCCCAGCTACTCAGGAGGCTGAGGCAGGAGAATCACTTGAATCCAGGAGGTGGAGGTTGCAGTGAGTTGAGATCATGCCACTGCACTCCAGCCTGGGCAAAAGGGCAAGACTCCGTCTCAAAAAAAAAAAAAAATTAAGATGTTTGCAGATGTAATAAAATTAAGACAAGGTCATACTGAATAACAATTATGGAGGGCCAGAATCCAATATAACTGGCGTTCTTATAGTGAATATGAGAGAAGACACACACACACACACACACACATGCATGCACACACAAGAGAGCCACGTGAAGGCAGAGGCACAGAATGGAATTCTGTTGCCATCAAGCCAAGGCACACCTACAATAAGGTGTAGGAGGCAAGGAAGGATCCTTCCCTAGATGCATGAAAGGCTGGATACCTTGGCCAGCACCTTCATTTTGTACTTCTGCCTTCTAGACTATGAAAGAATAAAATACTGTTGTTTCAAGCCAGCCAGTTTATGATACTTTGTTACAGCAGCCCTAGGAAATGAATACAAGCATTGTCATCATCCTAGGTACCACTAATGATCTGCTATGTGACATTCACTTGATTGTACATTAGACGAGAGTGTGGGTTTTGGAGTCAGAATTCCAGGGTTTCAATCCTGGCTCATAAAAAGTAGGTCTGTGGGCCAGGTGCAGTGACTCACGCCTGTAATCTCAGCATGTTAGGAGGCCAAAGCAGGTGAATCACCTGAGGTCACGAGTTTGAGACCAGCCTGGCCAACATGGCAAAACCCTGTCTCTACTGAAAATACAAAAATTAGCTGGGCATGGTGATACATGCCTGCAATCCCAGCTACTTGCGAGGCTGAGGCAGGAGAGTTGCTTGAACTGCCAACGGGGAAGTTGCAGTGAGCCAAGATTGCACCACTGTGCTCTAGCCTGGTCTAGCCTGGGTGACAGAGCAAGATTCTGTCTCAAAAAAGGATAGCCCTGAAAGGTAGATATTAATATTATTAATATCCCCCCCCTTTTTTTTTTTTGGAGGCAAGGTCTTGCTGTGTCACTGAGGTTGGAGTGCAGTGGTGCAACCCTAGCTCATTGTGCAACCTCAAACTCCTGGGCACAATTGATCCTCCCACCTTGGCTTCCCAAGTGCTGTGATTATAGGTATTAGCCAACATTCCTGGCCTAATATAACCACTTAAGAGAAGAGTCATCTGAGACATAGGCAGTTTAACCATTTGCCCATGGAAATGCAATTAGCAAGTGGAACTGTTAGAGTTTTTTTTGTTTTGTTTTGTTTTTTTTTTTTTTTTTTTGTAAAGCCTCCGACTTCTGGACTCAAGTAATCATCCTGCCTCAGACTGCTGATTAGCTAAGACTATATATGTGTGCTACCATACCCAGGTAACAGGTGTCTTAAAAATATGTTTTAATTATTTTGAAAGAGTTTCAAATTTTCAGAAAAATTACAAGAAAAACACAAAATTACAAGAAAAACACATGAACTCTCACATACCTTTCACTCAAACTCCCCAGTTGTTTTGGGGAGTTTGGTTTGGTTTGGTCTGGGTTTAGTTTGGTTTGGTTTGGTTTTTTTCACATGGAGTCTCACTCTGTCACCCAGGCTGAAGTGCAGTGGCACAATCTCGGCTCACTGCAACCTCTGCCTTCCAAGTTCAAGAGATCCTCATGCCCTAGCCTCCCAAGTAGCTGGACTACAGACATGCACCACTACGCCTGGGAAATTTTTGTATTTTTAGTAGAGAGACTGTTTCCCAATGTTGGCCAGACTGGTCTTGAACTCCTAACCTCAGGTGATCCACCCTCCTCAGCCTCCCAAAGTGATGGGATTACCTGACCTGTTTGTTTGTTTGTTTTCTACGTGTGTGACAGGATAAAGGGTCTCACTGTATTGCCCAGGCTGGTCTCAAACTCCTGGACTCAAGTGATCCTCCTGCCTTAGCCTCCCAAGTAGCTGAGATTCCAGGTGCATGCCATTGCTCCTGGCAATTTTTTTTTTTAAAGCCATATTTGCTTCAAAACTGGCTCTCTCTTGCTCTCTCTCACTCTCTCTCTCTCTCTATACACACACACACACATGCACACATATACATATATACATTCATTCCATGTGTGTATCATATATATTACATATTCTATATATAACACATATTTCATGTTTTTACTCCTAAGCCATTTGAGAATTACAGACACGTACCTCATTACCTTCTGATAATTCAGTATGTAGCTTCTAACAACAAGAGCAGTCTCCCACCTAATGAGAGTTCAAACATGAAAATGAGAAAATTGAGGTTTATACCTTACCATGTTAGATGTTTTTTTAGTAAACTTTTTATCTGAGAATAGCATACATACAGACAAGTGCACAAATCCTAAGTATTCATCTGAAGGAATATCCAGCAAGTGAACACACCTGCAGAACGAGCAGACAAATGAGGAAATAGATCATTATCAACACCCAAAAGCTCCCCACCCTATGTCCCATCTTAGTTGCTTCCTCCTCCTCTTCAAAGGTAATCATTATCCTGATTTCCATCACCATAAATTAGTTGTGCCTGCTTTTGAACTTCATATGAATGGAATTACATACTATGTACCCCTATTTGTTTTAAAAAAAACAGTTTATTTCACTCAATATTACATATGTGAGATCTATTATTATTGCTGGGTATATCTGTAATTTATTTCTCTTTGCTATATAGTATTTCTTGTATGAACACATCCCAATTTATCCTTTCGACTGCTATTGGATATATGGATCATTCTCTATTTTTGGCTATCAATATTTTTGTACATTTTTTTGGCACACATATGTATATATTTCTGTTGGGTTTATTACTAGGAGTGGAATGGTTATGTGAAAGGTATATATAAATTTAGCTTTAGTACCTACTGTACTGCCAAATAATTCCCCAAAGTGATTGTACACGCTCTTCAGCAGTGTATGAGAGTTTCATTTGCCCCATATCCTTACCAGCACTAAATGTTATGATTATTTTTCATTCTAGCCCTTCTGGTGGGTGAACAGTTTTTCTCATTGTTGTTTTAATTTGAATTGCCCTAATGGCTAATGAGATTAAGTATCCTTATATACTTACATACTACTTGAATATCCTCTTTTGGGATGTGCTAGTGAAGTGCTAGATTTTAAATATCCTTACCTGACCCCAAAGTTGATTTTTGAAATTTATTATTCTAAATTCTTCTTATATGTCATGAAATAAAATTTTACTTGGGAGATATGAACTAGTTGAGTACTCTGCTAAACAATGCTGTACCTGTACCAGCATGAGTTATTTTAGTTATCTATTTATCGCTGCACACAGAATGGATTGCTCCAAAACTTTCTGGCTTCAAACAATAATAAGCGTTTATGATAGCATACATTTCCTGAAGGTGAAGAATTTGGGAGCACCTTAGTTAGGTAGTTCTGGCTCAGGATCTCTCATGAGGTTAACAGTCAAGATGCCATCTGGGACATTTGAGAGGGGCTAGAAGACTTGCTTCAGGGTGGCTGATTTGCATGGATGGTAAGCTGATGCTGGCTCTTGGCAGGATCTTACCTTATGGCCCTCTCCATAGAGCTGCTTGAGTGTCCTCACAACATGGTGGTTAGCAATCACCAAAGCAAGTGACCCAAGAGAGAGCAAGGTAGCCCTGCAATGCATTTTATGACCTTGCCTTGAAGGCCACAGTACATCATTTTCCCAGAATTCCATTGGCTACACAGGTTAGGCTTACTGAATATGGGAAGCAAACTACGTAAGGGCCATCTTGGGGATTAGCTGCTACAATTGTCAATATAAACTTCATTGCCCAAGCTCTTTAAAACACGTAAATAGAGGGGAAATTACACATTTTAAAAATTCTGCCATTTGAGACAGAGTCTCAATTGGTCTGTTGCCCAAGCTAGAGTGCAGTTCATGATCCTGGCTCACTGAAACCTCCACCTCCTGGGTTCAATTGACCTGCCTCAGCCTCCCAAGTGGCTGGGATTACAGGCATGTGCCAACACACCTGGCTAATTTTTGTATTTTTAGTAGAGACAAGGTTTCACCATATTGGCCAGGCTGGTCTCGAACTCCTAACCTCAAGTGATCTGCCCTCCTCAGCCTCCCAAAGTGCTGAGATTATAGGTGAGCTACTGTGAGCCACTGTGCCCAGCCTAAAAATTCTTTATCAACAAGAATGAGCTTGAAAAAAAATTATTCATTTAATACGTGTATATTCTAATGGAACACATTCTCTATTTTTGCTATCAATATTTTTGCACATTTTTTGGGTGCACATATGTATACATTTCTGTTGGGTTTATTACTAGGAATAACACATTCCTCATTTATTCCTAGGAATGTGCATTAGTTTATTCCTGGAAATTCCTAGTTTATTACTAGAAATAATGGAAAATGTAATTAATTGATTTTAGGATCAATAACTTGTATCACTTACCAGTGTTTCAGATGTTTTTGAAAGTAAATGGATTTGGATAATTATCATAGTTTGTTTTACCCCTTTCTGTATATAAGGAGTGCCTTCTTAAATATACTTCTAAGAATATTGATGAGAACTTCAGAAGTCATGTATTTAAGATTGCAAAAGTGGTTGCATATGTGGTTTTGGTCTACTTGAGCTGCCGTAACAAAATACCATAGACTAGGTGCCTAAAACAACAGAAATTTATTTTCTCCCAGTTCTGAAAGCTGGAAGTCTGAGAACAGGATGCCAGCATGATTGGATTCTGGTGAGGGCTCTCTTCCTGTCTTGCAGACAGCCACCTTCTTGCTGTGCCCCACATTGGCCTTTTTTTGGTGTACATATATGAAGAGAGAGAGAGTAAGAACTCTTCCCTCTCTCGTTCTCTTCTTATAAAGCTATCAGTTCTATGAGATTAGAAGCCTAATTGCATAGGCTTCTAATTGGGGATTAGGGCTTTAACACAGGGATTTTGAGGGGACATGATTCAGTCCATAGCACACATGAGCACATTTCAGATTCTTCTCTTTTCTCTTTTCCTGTCTCTCACCTTTGATGATATATGGAACAAACAGATCTGTGAATATGAAAGTATTATGCAGTATAGTCATCACCTCTACAGAAGACTGGACATCAGCAGCTACTTTTCAAGGTTAGTTGTGGGGTAACAGATAAACAAAGGGGAAAAGGTCAAAATGGATGGTGAATCTGGCAGGTCAGAGCAGAGCAATACATACTAAAGGTTTAATTTCTTGGAAGACATATGCAAACTCTTTCCTTCTTTCCTTCCTTCCCCTCTTCAACATGGTGACACTCCATCTCTACAAAAAATAAAAAACGTTAACAGCGTGTGGTGGCACATGCCTGAAGTCCCAGCTATTCTGGAGGGTGAAGTGTGAGGATCACCTGGGTCTGGGAGATCAAGGCTGCACTGAGCCATGATCATGCCACTGAACTCCAGCCTGGGTGACAGAGCGAGACGCTGTCTCAAAACAAACAGACAAAAAAATAAGATTTACACTGATGCATACATTATGATCTCGGCTATGTAGAAATGTAAACATATATGAATTCCCACAGGAAAAAAATGGGAAATAGTATACACAAATATTAGGAATGCTTATCTTTAAATGTGGTATGACTTTGAATGATTTTGCTTTCTTATTACATATTTCTGTAATGAACATGTGTTACTTTTATAATTGGAAAAGGTAACAGAAATCTTTAATACTTATAATATGAGGGAGGAAATATAAAGACTTGATTTTTATGATGAAACAAATAAGTCCACTTAATAACTGCTGTATCCATGAAAAAGCTGCAAAACATTCCCTTTGTGATCTGTTTCTGACATGATGGCTATCAGGTACTCAGATACAAAGTAATACTCTCTTGCTTGCTGAATTCTCTTATTCTTTCTGCCTTATGTTGGAGATAAAGTAGAAAGTGTGTGTTTCTCATTGGGAAGTTGGCATTTGAATGAGACTGCCGCTTTTCTCAGCTTAAAGAAGATAAAGGGAGTTATCAAGTAATGTTTTCTTTCACCTAAGGATGTTGGTCCCACTCCAACAATTGGAATTGATTGAACTCCTGTGCTTGCAAATTTAAAAGCCTTACACAGGGGATCTACTCACTCGGAATTTTACAAATCAATGGATAAACTCAAAACAAAAACCAATTACAGGGCACCTTAATGTTTATCTGTTTGGCAAGATAAACACTTGTAAACAGGCACTTGCAACTGTGAGCTTCAATAATAACACTATGAGATCTGTATTGGCTGTTAGAAATTTACATAGAACTATAAAGATAGGACAAATCTAAAGGAAAATATTGCTTTTTTAAAATTAAGTTTTCTGATCCATATTCTTAATTAAATTGTATTTCATTTATCTAGACCAGAGTCACTTCTCTTGACTTTCGCCTTGATAGCATTTTTATTATTGCCTATGGGATGTAGCATTGCATGAAACAAGTATGCCATTGGTATTTGATTAAATAGCACTGCTTCCTGAAAACCTGGAAACCTTGAATCAGGCAAAGGAAGTGATATTAAATCGCCTTATGTCTGATGAACATAATAACTGCTAATTAATTTGTTATATAGCCCTGAAATTGTCGAATCTAAATCTGGTTTTGTTTTGTTTTGTTTTTTTTGAGACAGGGTCTCGCTCTCTCACCCATGCCAGAGTGCAGTAGCTCAATCACAGCTTACTGCAGCTTCAAACTCCCAGTATCAAGCAATCCTCCCACTTCAACCTTCTGAGTAGCTGAGACTATGGTGTGTACCACCATGCCCAGTTAAATAAATATATATACATGTGTATGTGTGTGTATATATATATATACACACACACATACATATACACATATGTATGTGTGTGTGTGCATTTTGACAGGGGGACAGAGTCTTCCTCTGCCTCCAGGCTGGAATGTAGTGGTGTGATCTTGGCTCACTGCAATCTCCATCTCGTGAGTTCAAGCAATTCTCCTGCCTCAGCCTCCTGAGTAGCTGGGATTACAGGTGTGTACCACCATGCTCGACTAATTTTTTGTATTTTTGGTAGAGGACGGGATTTCACCATGTTGGCCAGGCTGGTATTGAACACCTGGCCTCAAGTGATCCACCCATCTGGGCCTCCCAAAATGCTGGGATTACAGGGGTGAGCCACTGTCCTGGACAGATTTTTTATATTTTGTAGCGATGGGTTGGGGGGTGGGGGTGTCACTATGTCGCCTAGGCTGGTCTCAATCTCTTGGCCTCAAGCCATCTTCCTGCCTTGGCCTGCCAGAGACCTGGGACTGCAGGTGTGAGCCAACGTGCCCAGCCTCCAAATCTAAACCTTTTTTTTTTGTTTGAGATGGAGTCAGCTCACTGCAACCTCTGCCTCCCTGTTCAAGCCATTCTCCTGCCTCAGCCTCCCGAGTAGCTAGGATTACAGGCACTTGACACCACACCTGGCTAATTTTTGTACTTTTAGTAGAGACGGGGTTTTATCATGTTGGTCGGACTGGTCTTGAACTTCTGACCTCAAGTGATCCACCTACCTTGGCCTTCCAAAGTGCTGGGATTACAGGCGTGAGCCACCACTCCCGGCCCAAATCTAAATCTTGACATTAAATTCAGACTTCAGTGTTTCATTGGGATTACTCTAACTTGAAATAAACTTTTAAAAAGATCGTATCCATGTAAAAGCCTAAAAAAATTAGTTACTACATTTCAACCAATAGACCAAAGGAACTTAACCTCTAGATCAGTGCTTGACAAATTATTGATGGATCAGTCCCCCGCAACACACACACGATTTGTTGCAGACCAATACTTTGATAAAACTGAAGAAGCAGAACAATGGAAAATAAAAAAAAAAATCATGCAAAATAGAAACACATTTATAAATGTGTTTATAATGTGTTTGGCAAGATAAACACTTGTAAACAAGCATTTACAAGTTTTGTTTGTAAATGCTTGTAAATTACAAACTAGTTCCAACAGCTATTGACAAGTTTTTCTAAATGTGTTAAATCCTTGTTCTCATTTTCTGTGCTTTACCTGCCATGAACCAATAACAAACAATTCTCAGACCCATGCAGATCACAGACCACACTTTGAGTAGCGCTGCTGTTGGTTCCTCTGCTCACCTTGAAGTCCCCCATGTTGCTGTTTGTCTTTGGCTGAGAATCTGATTAGTAATGGAATGAGGCTGACTGCATTATCTTCACCTGCAACTCCCCTTGAGAAGGTTTGCAGATGATACCTATATGGTATCAAGATGTCTCACCTGTAGGGTCCTGATGGAACGGCCGTGTTTATAAACACTGAGGCGAGTGTTCTCAGGGTCAGCTGCCCATGGTTTTGGGTGATGACTCCGCTGGGCAAATGTCAAGGGACTCTGTGAACAGCAGACACAGCTGAAAAAGAGGGAAATTTCCCCAAAATGTTTTACACATATATGGGTGAAATAGTAGCTCCTGCACTGTGTATGATTATCAGAATCATAACAATGGAGTTTTTAAAATGTGCTAGAACCAACTGTAACTGCTGACGCTGAGTTTCGTTCCAACTCGATTTCTAAGCTTTTTCTCCCCTCCTCATTGGTTGATTCCAACACCCCAGGGATTAGAGGCTGCCCATGGCCAGAGTCTTCAGGGAGAGGATAGAATCTGACTGCTTGGTCTTCTCTGTCAGCAGAAGGCAACCTTGGCCGCTGTGCTGTTCTTGGCACAGTGATTGCTTTGCGAGATGGAGAAAGCATTTCTGTAGCAGTAGCTGCTTCTCTCAACCAGCTGAACAATAGTTCTTAAAATGTGCCCCAGAGACTCCTACCACCATTTCAGGAGGTCTGCAAGGTAAAAGAAAAACTTTTCATAGTAACACTAATGTTATTTGCTTTTTTCACTCCCATTCTCTCATGAACGGGCTTTTCAGTGGCTCTATAACGTGTAATGATATCACTGTTCTGATGGTTAATGGAGTGTGTGCTTCTCTTGTCTTTGTGTACTCCTGTAATACGAATCTTAATTTCAAATATGATATTGATAGATACAGCCTGCATAAACTACAGCTGTTCAGAGTCTTCAATACTTTTTAAGAGTATAGAGGGGTTTCGAGACCAGAAAGTTTGGAAATCACTGCTGTGGAAAAAATACATGTGGTTAATTGTGTTTACAATGAAATGCAGAGGCAATTTGGCCTAGGAGATTTTTCTTTTTATAGCGTCCAATATGCTATAGTAATGGGGCCCCACCCTGGCAAGGAAACAAATTCTCCCCTGGAGTGCCCAGAGGAAACACAGTCTTACCCAACACCCTGAAGGACTTCTGACCTTCAGAAATATAATAAATCTGTGTTGTTTTTAGCCTTGAAGCTTTTGGTAATTTTTTACAGCCACAGGATACAAATACAGGCCAGGTGCGGTGGCTCATGCCTATAATCTCAGCACTTTGGGAGGCCGAGGCAGGCTGATCAACTGAGGTCAGGAGTTTGATACCAGGCTGATCAAAATGGTGAAACCCCCTCTCTACTAAAAATACAAAAAAAAAAAATTAGCTAGTCATGGTGGCAGGTGCTTCTAATCACAGCTACTTGGGAGGCTGAGGGGAGAAGAATTGCTTGAACCTGGGAGGGGGAGATTGCAGTCAGCCGAGACCGTGCCATTGCACTCCAATCTGGGCAACAGAGTGAGATGCCATTTCAAAAAAAAATTGAATACGAATACAGATCTGTTTTAGAAAAAAATGAAGACTTGTTGAGCATCTGCTCAGTGGTAGGCCGTGATCAAGTTGACATAGTCAGGGCTTACAAACACTGGGATTCCAATTCAGGTTCACCTGCATTCAGAGACCAAATCCTTTTCACAAATCTAGTTTTTTTCCATTTCAAATAAGATGTTCTATTATGGTAAGAGTAGTGCTACTTTTGATTTTCTCTAAGGACAGTTCTAGAAGTTTAGTGGATGATCCATGTGGCCATAGGTCATGAATATTGCTTAGGTCCTGATGGGACCTTATTTGACTTCGAACAATCTACTCAATATGGATACCATTGTGGGTAACTTTACAGCCACTCTATGTATTCCACTGATCTAAGGAAAGGAGGTATCACCCCCGCATTACTTCACATATTCTTAACTAGGAATTGCCTCTCAGGTTAGCTGCAGCATATCCAGTTACCTCTGATAATGACATGTGTGAATTGTTAAAATGTCAAGCTCTGCCTCATGAGAAGGAAATTCTAAGGTGAATTCTCATTCAATATGGGTAAGAGAAGATTATTTGCTTTTTAAAAATTTGGTGATGAAACATGCTGGTTTCCTAGTCTAAAGGTGAATATTTACTTATATCAATATTCAACAGCAGTTGATTTGTAGGAATTTTTTTTTGGTAACTATCATGATATAATGTAGGAATATTTTTAAGGCAAGATTGGTTTGAAATCAAATCATTTAGGATGGATGGAATTTGCTTTGGAAGGTAGCATAAATGTAAGCAAGGCATAAAAATAGCTTAAATTTCCAAATATTCTGAGATATAATTCAGGGGCTTAAGAAACATCATGTATTTGGAGAAGCCATGTTGATAGTTCTACGCTGTGAGACGGTGATTCATGCTAAATGTCTCCATCTTCATTTTGCCTTAATTCTTCCCCCCGTTCTACACTGTCCCAAGAGTACATGCCAGTCATTTCTGAATTGATATTAGGCCAGGACTCAAGATCACCAAATCCCTACACAGCCGTGTAGAGTCCCAACCGTATCTACTAGACTCCCGCAAGAGACACAATACACACTTTGATGATGAGACCTGACCTGTGCACACTGTTTATTACTATTGGGGTTTGGTACCAAAATCCTATTTGGAATTCCTAGACCTGGCGAATGGTGCCAGACTCCATGGGGCTGAAAACATTCCTATGCTGTATCTTTTGTCAAAGGCCTAGCTAAAAGAAGTTCCTCCAGATCTCACTCTAGTGGCAAAAAGAGAGAGAGACAGAGAAACCCAAAGACAGAAACAATGTAGGTGGGATGGTTCCCCATCACAAAAACCTAGACACACTCTACCCCCGGCCAGGCCTTCCTGTGGCAATAGGAGGTGGGGTGTGGGTGGTTGGTGAGAAAAGGCCATTGGAGGAGCTCACTACCAGGTGGAAAGCGGGCCTGCCTTAATTACTAGAGCGGCAGCTGGTGGAGACATCACGTTAATAAGACAAGTCCAAAATGACAGGGTCTCTAAAATCCCTAATCCAACTACAGAGCTTGGCCAGAGAATAAGCTTTTGCCTCCTTTTCTTACAATGACATTAAACGTTCCGCCCTCTGCCCCAATAAAGATCCTCAAAAATTAATATTGCTTCTCCTTAGGTGTAGAGGACAGGAAGGACTGGAGTTTTGATCTGACCCCCTAAACCAGCAGTGTATATTACCCCACAGTTAGCTAATGTTATGGTCATAATTTACCTCCTTGGGCCTGTCTGGGATCTGTCAGTTTTATCAATGGGGAGGTGAAACAGAAGCTGATCCTCTTCCCTACCAGCCTTCCAGATTGGCTGTGCTGCCTCATTCCTCCAGCATTTCATTGAAATCAAAGCAGGCACAAGACCTGCTGCTTTGCATTGTGATGGGACGTATCCGACAGGTAGCATCTGAACACTCCAGGATGCTATGCAGCAGTACAGCTACAAGCAGGAATCAATTAAGTGGCGATTAGGTTCAGACTCTGAAGCAATGACATAGTCAGCTTCACACTGACTTTGCTATACATAGAATCCCCCAAAAGAATAATACCTTATCCCAACTTTCATTATATCTGGCAGTAGAATGAATATGGATCGATAATAAATTTTTTTCCAATATAACACTAGTTTCAGAAGAATTTTCTCCTTTTCTTCTTTCCCTATCAAGAAATCAGATTATGGCCATAGAAATAAAGGCTTTTCTACTTGAGGACTCTGAAGAGAACAATGGTTTTCTTTTTAATATTAATATGTTAGCTTGTATTTGAAAATAAGCTTGGGCAATTTTATACAAGAGATAATTAAATATGTTTCTCAGAACATGAACTTACACTTGGATGTTTTGGAAAAATAACTTTTTTTACATGACAATGAAATTCGATCATATAATAATTTTAGGGGTCCCCCCCATCCCCCTCATACCCCCCTCCCCACCCCGAAGACAGAGTTTTGCTCTTGGCTGGAATGTAATGGCACAATCTTGGCTCACTGCAATCTCCACCTCCCAGGTTCAAGCGATTCTCCTGCCTCAGCCTCTTAAGTAGCTGATATTACAGGCATGTGCTACCATGCCTGGCTAGTTTTGTATTTTTAGTAGAGATGGATTTCTCCATGTTGGTCAGGCTGGTCTTGAACTCTTGACCTCAGGTGATCTACCTCCCTCAGCCTCCCAAAGTTCTGGGATTACAGGCCTGAGCCACCATGCCCAGCCAATAATTTTAGGGTTTTTTTTTTTTAATGAAATCTTTTAAAATTGGGGAACATATTAACTTTATAGACAAGAATGAAAAATAAAATAATGAAAATGCATTATATATATGCCACCAAGCTTTATTAAAATAATAGGCTATATATGCTTAAATAGTTTTTGAAGATATGATACCGTATAACTGAGGCCACCTTCGTTTTTCCCCATCTCAATGCCTTTTCTTGCTCTGAAGGGTAACAACTATCATGAATTCAATGTTCATTCCATAGTTTGCACATTTTTACTATGTATACATAGAAACCATACAGTATGATTTTGCATGCAGTTATACTGTACATATCCTTCCCCAACCTGATTTTCACACTTAGCATTTCAGACAGGATTTTAAGCCTATGGAACAAGGGATGCGGAGAGGTATATAAAACCCCAAGCCTTTAATTTGGGATGTAAGGCCTTCAGGTGTTACATGAACCCCTGAAATTATTTTTTTCTGAGAAGGAAGTCCATAGCTTTTATAAAATTCTCAGCTCCATCTTTGACCCTGAAAGGAAAGAACCACCAGATGGACTCTTTCTTCAAAATGCTGATATTCCATTTATGTACAAAGCTGTATTTCTAACCATGATGTATGATTTTTCTTTATTTTATTCTATGCGTTTTTTTCTAAGTCTGTAGCGTTGTAAAACATTGATTATTCTATTGGTTGGCTGATTTTTTTTTTTTCCTCTCTTGGCTGGGTGGCGGGATGGGAGGTGGTCAGCGCGTTTTGCAAGCAAAGAACGACTTAATAAAACTGTAGACACCACACTAACCGCTAGAGGGCACTGGCACAACTGCAAAAGGTGTCTTTTTGAGTACAGAACTATAAATGCCAGAGGAGCTGCTTGCAAGATCTTCACATATTTATTTATCTCTGTTTACAGATTTCTTCATCGAGCTTTTAATATGTTTTAAAACGTTCATGTTCAAGTTATTTTAATGTTATCAGTCTCATAAAACAAGTTTAAAGCAAGCCTGAAATAAATGAAGTTCACTATGGTGGATCCTCGCTCCTTATCTAGTCATTGTTAAATGTTTAAGACATCAACTGCTGGCCAATTTATATCTTTATTAATAAAAATAGGTAACATGATTTAAGAGTTAACATCTAAAAAGAGCCTTTTCATTTAAGACTTTACAAAAAAATGGTTTGTCATCGTTTATGCAACGGTTGTCCATGATCACTCTTTGGGACTGTTTGACGCTTTTCTTTTCCCAATTAAGAAAAAGGCTGTAGGCATTTTTCTCCGCTGCTGAGACTCTGGCAGAAAGCAGTTATTTCACAGGAGACCCCCTCCCACCCACCACTTGCTTTGGGTCTGCTGAGAGAGCTCAGGTAGAAAGGGATCAATTTTCCTTCTCCTAAATGAAAATTACTCAGGGACTTTTTGTGTGCTAACTGCCAATTGCCAATTAAAAGCCAAAAAAAAAAAAAAGCCAACCTAAGCCAGTGTTTTAATACCAGCCCATTAAAATAACTCATATTTATAAAGCACTTTACAAGGAGTGTTTACCCACAAGCCTGACAATAACTCCTTGAGATAAGAAAGTTAGTAAATGGTTATTTCAAATTTATGGATTAAAAACCTGATGCTTCTAAAGTATTTCATGATGTGGACTACTTATGACTTTCGTTGCCACTAGGTTATGTCATTAAGAAGTGGCAGAGTAGGGCCGGGCGTGGTGGCTCACGCCTATAATCCCAGCACTTTGGGAGGTTAAGGCGGGCAGATCACGAGGTCAAGAGATCGAGACCATTCTGCCAACATGGTGAAACTTTGTCTCTACTAAAAATACAAAAATTAGCTGAGTGTGGTGGTACGTGTCTGTAGTCCCAGCTACTCAGTAGGCTGAGATAGGAGATTCGCTTGAACGCGGGATGCGGAGGTTGCAGTGAGCCAAGATTACATCACTGCCCTCCAGCCTGGCAACAGAGTGAGACTCCGTCTCTCTCTCTCTCTCTCTCTCTCTCTCTCTCACACACACACACACACATACACACACACACACACACACACACACACAAGTGGCAGAGTAGAGACCTCTCTGGTGGTTTTCTGGTTTCTGGTCTACTATGAATCTTTTTCTACCCCTTTTCCATTTTCTTACTTACTCATTTTGAATAAATTTCTTTTGGGGGCTTAATCTATAGTATGGGGTCTTTAAAAATATTATTTAATTCATTTTCTTTATTTTATTCAATATTCCCCCAGATTTTAGTTGTCTTTTAAATTTAATTTTATTTTTGAGATGGAGTCTCATTCTTTCAGGCTGGAGTGCAGTGGCATGATAACCTCCACCCCCTTGCTCAAATGATTCTCCTGCCTCAGCCTCCTGAGTAGCTGGAATTACAGGCATGCACCATCACATCTGGCTAATTTTTGTGTTGTTAATATAGACAGGTTTTCACCATGTTGGCCAGGCTGATCTTGAACTCCTGACCTCAGGAGATCCACCCACCTCAGCCTCCCAAAGTGCTGGGATTACAGGTGTGAGCCACCACGCCCCACTGAGTTCTGTCTTAACCATGATTTTGATACAGTCTCAGGATTGCCAAATGCGTATGTAGCTATTTGTTAATTTATTTAATTTATTGAACAAAACAAGAATTTCCCATCTACATAGAGCTTTACCTTCTAGAGAAGGGAGAACACATAGTAAACAATAAAGAAGGAAATTATATCACGTGGTAGAAGGTGATAAGTACCAGCAGGTAAAGGAAGAAAGAAAGAAGAGAAGGAAGGGAGAGGAAGAAAGGAAGAAAGGAAAGAAAGGAAGGAAGGGAGAGAAAAAGAAAAACAGCAGGATAAGGAATATAGAGTCAGGGGTGGGAGTGGCAGGTTTAACTAGGTGGGCCTTCTACCAGGAGGAGGTAGGGAGAGCAGCTAGAACACTGGCCTCCAGGTCAGAGGGAAGCTGGTGTGGAGGGGACCATGGAAAAGGAGGCCAGAATGGCTGGGGTGGAGTCCATGGAGGGGGAAATACCACGGCAGGCAGTCAGAGAGGTGCCATGTGAGGGCGGCTCATGAAGAGACCTCGTGGGCCTCTGTGAGGACTTTGGTTTTTACTCCGAGCTAAATGGATGGCCAGAGAGGAAGGACGCTATTAGAGCAAATAGTTTATTAGGGTCACTCTGGTTGCCTTGCA
Source organism: Cacajao melanocephalus (assembly GCA_963573385.1). Taxonomy (NCBI): domain Eukaryota; kingdom Metazoa; phylum Chordata; class Mammalia; order Primates; family Pitheciidae; genus Cacajao; species Cacajao melanocephalus. The sequence continues at coordinate 1,983 of CAUYLG010069276.1, read as the reverse complement.
GAGAATAGACTGTGCATGTGAGTAGGGGGAGAGGTAAGTGTCAGGGAAGACAAGCAGCTGATAATTATAGCCATCCAGAGGAAAAGGGATGGCGCTCAGGCCAGGGTGCCGGAGCAGTGGGAAGCAGACTGCTTCTAGATATGCTTGCCAGGTGGAGCCAACCCAATTGCTTGATGGATTGAACATGTGTTGTGAGAGAAAGCGAAGAGGTAAGTGTGGCTTCCAAGCTTCGAGCCTGAGCAACTGCAATGATGGACCTGCCTGAAGCTGAGAAGGGGAAGGCTGTGAGTGGAGTGGTTGTCAGGGGGGGTTGGGGGCAGACCAGGAGTTTGGATTTATATATGAACTTTAAGATACTATTAGACATCTAAGTGAAGAAATTGATTCGGCAGTGAGATCTGAGAGTTTGGGGCTCAGGAGAGAGGGCTGGACTGGATGAGGTGTAGGAGTCATGAGTGTTCTAGGTATGAGACTGGACGTCATGAGAATACCTGTTCCCAATCACTTAGTGTTGAGAGGACAAAGTGAAGAGGGGGATCCAGTGAAGGAGACAGGAAAGGATTAGTAGTGAGGCAGCAGGACAACCAAGAGGGTCTAGAGTCCTGGAAGAAAGAAAGAAAAGGAAAGAAACAGAAGGGAGGGAGGATGGGAGGATGGACAGAAGAGGCAGCACGTGCCCGTGAAGCTCCATGCCTAGACTCTGCAACCTCAGGCAACGTCCCATCCAGAGGCATGATAAAGTGGCCTTGCACTATGGAAAACTTTCCTCTGAAGGAAAACAGGTGGGGACATTTATCTCATTTTGACTTCTTCCCCTATATCAATCACAGATTTGCTTTATTTAAAAAAAAAAAAAAACAGCTTAGTACCAATTAAATTTTACTCTCTAAGAATAAAATGCGGCAAAGAGAAACGTTGAAATGATGTAAACTACCAGACCTTTGGCACTTTATGAAATGTGATACTTCATTCTTATGCATGTGTCATTTCTTTTTTTGCCCAGGCTGGAGTGCAGCACAATCTCGGCTCACTGCAACCTCCGCCTCCCAGATTCTCCTGCCTCAGCCTTCCAAGTAGTTGGGATTACAGGCATGCACCACCATGCCTGGCTTTTTTTTTTTTTTGCATTTTAGTAGAGATGGGGTTTCACCATATTGGCCAGGCTGGTCTGTAACTCCTGACCGTATAATCCGCCCACCTCGGCCTCCCTAAGTGCTGGGATAATAGGCATGAGCCACCTCGCCCAGCCCATTTGATTATTTCAATAGTCTCTCAGATTGGAAGAGCTGGTATATTCCCATTATATAGGTGCAAAAACTGAAGCCTAGGGAAATTATTTGCTGAAACTACTTTTTTGGTATAGTATTACAGATTTCCACAAAGCATGTACTTTCATAATGTGCTTTTGGGACTAACATTTGAAGCATACCATATCCACATGAAGACTGTCAATTTTATCTGACTTTTTCTCGCACTGGACATATTTTAAAAATATTCTTGACATTTTAGAAGAAACTTGGGGAATTTTCACCCAGAAAATATAATCCTTTTACATTTAAAATTCATAGGAAGACAGCTGTAATATAAATAGGAAAATCCTCTTTGTAGGGCAGCTTTGCAAAACTTACCAAAATCTTAAAACTTTTATATGTCCAACTTTGATCCAATAATTCTACAAGTAGAAATTTACCCTAAAAAATAATTGGAGAGAAGAGTTAGACTGAAGTATATTCGTTACCTAAAAAAATTGGAAACAATCTAACTAAATGTTGTTATATCAAGAAAATGCACTGGGCACAGTGGCTCATGCCTGTAATCCCAGCACTTTGGGAGGCCGAGGAAGGTGGATCACTTGAGGTCAGGAGTTTGAGACCAGCCTGGCCAACATGGTGAAACCCTATCTCTACTAAAAATACAAAAACTAGATGAACGTGGTGGCGTGTGCCTGTAATCCCAGCTACTTGGGAGGCTGAGGCAGGAGAA
>CAUYLG010069275.1:0-22157 GCA_963573385.1 Cacajao melanocephalus | reverse complement strand
AAGGGGCTCTAATTTGTCTGTAGGGGTCTTGCCTATCTATTTTTTACCCCTTTAAAAACTTAGCATGTGCTGGGCATGGTGTTCACGCCTGTAATCCCAGCACTTTGGGAGGCTGAGGCGGGTGGATCACGAGGTCAGGAGATAGAGACCATCCTGGCCAACAGGGTGAAACCCCATCTCTACTAAACATACAAAAATTAGCTGGGCGTGGTAGCGTGCCTGTGGTCCCAGCTACTCGGGAGACTGAGGCAGGAGACTCGCTTGAACCCAGGAGGCAGAGGTTGCAGTGAGCCGAGATCCTGCCCCTGCAGTCCAGCCCGGGCGAGTGTGAGACTCAGTCTCAAAAAAATTCTTAATTGTGAATATTCTCTACAATAAGCATATTTTTCTTTTCTGCCAAGAAAAAGTATTCTTTTTTGAGACGAGCTCTGTTGCCCAGGCTGGAATGCGGTGGTGCCATCTTGGCTCACTGCAGCCTCGATCCTCCCACCTTAGTCTCCGGAGTAGCTAGGACTATAGGCATGTGCCACCACGCCCAGCTTATTTTTGTATTTAAGAGACAGGGTTTTTCCATGTTGCCCAGGCTGGTCTTGAACTTGTAGACTCAAGTAATCCACCTGCCTTGGCCTCTCGAAATGCTGGGATTTCAAGCACGAGCCACCAACCCCGGCCAAGTAAGTTTTCAATAATAAACCTATTTCAGAAAGTGCCCACCTTAGAAAGTGCCACGCAGTAGGCACAGGTGATTGACTACAGCCCTGGGCAGAGGCACTAGCCCTGAGACCTGCTAAACAGATAGGTGGAAGGTACTCACCCACTCGGATGTCCACAGGCCATCCTTCCTTCTCTGCCACCTTGCCCACTTCTGCTACAGGGTGAGCCAGGTCAGGTGTGAAGGGCCCGTTGATGTGCGGCTTCAGCTGAAGAAACAAATATGTAAGGAACAGAAAAAAACAGGAGGGAAGAAACCTTGAAGCGGGGACAGCCATGTTCACTACCTCACCATGTCCCCACAGAGAGGCCAGTGGCTGAAACCTCATCACAGAGAAGACTTCAGCAGGGGGCTCTGCACACACCAGCTCCCAGGCTCCCTCCACCTCTGCGAGGGTGGGCTCCGCTCTGCTCTGCAGATGAAGGAGCTGAAGCTCAGAAGTGACATGCTGTGCTCAAGGTCACACAGCTAGCAGAGGGCAGAGGCATGGAATGGATCAAGGCTACCAGCTTCCCAAGTCCATTATCACCTATACGATGTTGCTTTTGGAATCTTACGACAAGAATGGACTTATGGCCAAATGCTCTACATGTCATAATAATCAGTAAATGTGAGGCACTCAGCTCTGTGCCCAGCATGCAGTAAACCTCCATCAGTGTTAGTTACGTGAACTCATTCAATTCTCACAACTGCTGTAGGTTTCACAGATGATGAAGCAAGGCCCACAGAGGTTAGTGCTTGACCGAGGTCACACAGCTTAAGTGGCAAAGCTGAGGTGTAAACTCCTGCAGTCAGGATCCTCTAGCCTGCCCTTCCTCTAGCTCAGCAAATGCCTGCTCTGATCTGTGGGTCTCAGGATGCCCAACCCTGCTGGGCTTTGCCCTCTGAACTCTGATAACAAAACCCCTTCAGGGTGAAACCCTGGCTTCTGCTAAAGCCGAGCTGCAGGCAAACTGATGTCGGCTTCTGGTTCAGCAGCTAGAGCCACCTCTGCTCTTCTGGTGGCTGTGTCTCTCCCCTCCCCATCCCTCGCTCCAGCCTGCCTCAGGAAGCAGTTTGCAAGAACACTGGGGACCAAGGGCCCACAAGCCCCACTGAGTTTTTGTTGTTTTTTTTTTCTGAGATATTCTTGCTCTGTCACCCAGGCTGGAATGCAATGGTGCAATCTCGGCTGACTGCAACCTCTTTCTCCCTGGTTCAAGCAATTCTGCGTCAGCCTCCTGAGTAGCTGGGATTACAGGCATGTGCAACCAGGCCCAGCTAATTTTTGTATATATATAGTTTTTAGTAGAGACGGGGTTTCACCATGTTGGACAGGCTGGTCTTGAACTCCTTACCTCAAGTGACCCACCTGCCTTGGCCTCCTAAAGTGCTGGGATCACAGGTGTGAGCCACCACCCGGCCCTCAATGAGTATTTAGACAGGACCCACCCTGCTCCCCTCTATGCTCAGAAACTCCTTGAACCCAATCATCTCCTCACCTCACTGAGGTTAATTTCAATCAGTTGGTCATAATGGCAGCCAGGATCAGGCACCAAGTGATCCTTGAATTCATCAGCTAGATTGGCAATGTCTGAAATCAACAAGGGGCATGTGAAACAAACTGGTCTAGAGAGTTCTCCCGCCACCCACCTGAGCATCTGCCAAACACCAGGCCCTGGGCACTAACTAGGCCAGTGAAGAAACCAAGGCTGCTGTCCCTGCCCTTAAAGAGCTCACAGCCTAGTGCAGGAGCTGTCAGGGACACGGAGACACAGAGGAGCACCAGCTAAGGTTCAGAGCCGGGGAGGGTGTCCTGGAAATGAGGAGCTGGGTTTTGAAGAAGCCGTCACTCAATAAGGAAAGGGACGGGACTTCCAAGTACTCCTCATGCTTATGGCTCTCCCCATGGCCCCTAGTCTCTGGCTCCTCATTCACTCCCCCCATGCACCTCCCTTCACAGGTGCCAATACCCTCTGAGCTCCAAAGAAGCCAAGCTAGAGCCTCAGGAAACTGTCAGTGGAGGCTGGGAAGGTGGATCTCCTTCCACATATACCCCTGCTAGGTCAGGAATTAACATAAGTGATCCCTGTCATTCCTGGAGCTTCCTGTAGGGGGCAGCAGGGACAAGGCCGAGAAGGGCAGGCATTCAGCCACCTTCCAGGGAAAATGAATTCCCATCCTGAGGTGGGGCTATCTTGAACTCAGATGCCAGGCCCTTTGAGAAGCTGAAGAGAGCTCCAAACACCCTACTGAGAAACATATCATACATCTTCAAAGGTTTCTCAGAGCCTCGGACGCCTGTCTGAAGACAATGGCTCTGCAAGTGTCCCTTCAGGGAAAGGCGTAGCTCTGTCTTGGGGAGGAGCGGCAATGACTGTTCCACCCACGAGGCCCTGCCCCTGCCAGCTCACCTGCCCGGCCGGTCTTGCTCAGGTACTTCTTCATCCTGTGGTTGTAAGGGAACACAGAAGTGGTGGCCCCAATTTCTGCGCCCATGTTGCAGATTGTCGCCATGCCTGTGGAGCAACCGAGTCCTAGGCATTGGCTGGTGGCCAGGCCAGGGTCCCATGCACCTGCTGTGCCCAGCTGCTACTCTGTTTGGCTCAGAGAGATTCAAGGTCATGACATAAAGCAAATGAAGGTAGATGCTGGCATTCGGGTCTGTCTGCCTAGCGTCCTGCCCTCCTTCAGCCATACCATGGTGGAGACATGTTTCTGTCTCAGGTTTTCCAGCGATGGAGGCCGAGGCAGGCGGATCACCTGAGGCCAGGAGTTTGAGACCAGCCTGGCCAACATGGTAAAACCCCATCTCTACTGAAAAAAAAAAAATACAAAAAAAATTAGCCAGGCATCGTGGTATGCACCTATAATCTCAGCTACTCAGGAGGCTGAGGCCAGAAAATTACTTGAATCCAGGAGGCGGAGGTTGCAGTGAGCTGAGATTGCACCACTGCACTCCAGCCTAGGCGAGAGTAAGACTCTGTCTCAAAAAAAAAAAATGTCTGAAATAATACACACTGTCTGGACCACAAAGCATCACAGAATTGGTAGGGCTTACAGGTACCCCAACTACTACCAGGCCACCTACCTCAGGAGCCATTGGGATGGAGGGATGGGCCTGTTACCAACTTCCCAACTGAGCAGCATCGTGGCAGGAATGAACCCCTAGCACTGGAGGGGGATCAGAGTTCTGCGGGGCTGCCGTGGAGCTCAGGCAGGCACCTAGGAAGTCTGGAGTGTTCCAAGTCTCCCTGGATTTCTGAGTGCCCCGGCATCAAGGGCAGGTCACCAGGAGTGACAGGTAGAGAGGAGCCGGCGCCTACCTGGTCTTGGAGACTGACAGGCACCGATCTCTAATCTAAGGAAGTGAGCGAGGCTCGAACTTTAGCCAAGGGAGGATGTGCGCCTGAGGCTGCTTCATGAATGAAGCCCTGGCTCTGCCCATTCCTGCCACTGCTTCTGTCCTCTCTGGATTTGTCTAGAGCACCCAAGGTGGCCTAGTGCTTTGGCCTGGGCCCAGCAGCAGGAGCTGACTTGGCTCCTACCCCTGTATGGCCACAGGAAGTCACTGGCAGCCTTGATGGGGGTCTCAATCTCTTCAGCTGTTTAATGAGGGTGTGGACTAGACAATCTCTAACGCTGTCTCCAATTTCCTTCTACCTCTGCCTATCCCAAGCCCCCAAATGGAACAGACAGATTCTCAGGTGAGGGCCATTCACTGCTTCTACTCCCAACTGGAGACCCATCAGGTCCAACACAGGGCAGGGGCCATGTCACCTGGCCGCCTTCCTCACCAGTGCAGGAGATGGAGTCTACACCAGGCCCATGGTATTCCACGATTGCACCTGTGCCACCTTTCACCGTGAGGATGCCTGCCACCTTCAGGATCACATCTTTTGGGGAGGTCCAACCAGAGAGGGAGCCCGTCAGCTTTACGCCAATCACCTGGACAAGAAGGGGGCGAGGCGGCTGTAAGAGGCCCTGTGTGCCTGTGCCAGCCACGAAGTCAGGATGGACCTGCTGGCATTCCCAGTTCTGCTTATTGGTCCCTGCCTCCCTCCCAGAAGATTCGTTTGACTTGTTCCCCTTTCCCTCCTGGGTCCCACTGTCTCCTGTTCATCCCCACCAACCACCACCCCGCAGCCAGCCCAGAATGAGTCCAGCCCCACCCTCACCTTGGGGCACTTCAGCTCCCAGGGGATCCCAGCCATGACATCCACAGCATCGGCACCCCCAACTCCAATGCAGATGCCCCCCAGGCCGCCACCGTTGGGGGTGTGGGAGTCAGTGCCAATCAGAAGAACCCCAGGGTATGCATAGTTTTCCAGAATAATCTGAAAAATAATCCAAGATGTTATATTTAGAAGCCCTCAGCCAAGAATGGAGATGGGGCCCAAAAAGAGTCTACAAAATGGCCCCACTGACCCTGGGCCTCCCACCCACGTCTAGCCACTCTCCTGGGATGGAACTGGGGGGAGCAGCCCCGTTTAGTCCAGGCTGTCTCCAGGGTGACCAAGAAGAGCCAGCGCCTTGGGGGACAGGTGGCCTGCGTTCCTGAATAGCTCTGATAGTTCCTGCTCTATGGCTTGGGCCTGTGAGTGCCACCCTGTGCCTCAGTTTCCTCATTTGTAGCACAGTAACCAAACACCCATATCACCATGACCCCAGGATGTGACAAGAACCAGAGAAACTGTGTCCTGTGATGGGCCTGGGCCTTGCCTCATCCTGGCTGTGGAGTGTGCCCACCTGGCTTCTCACCTGGGTGGGCGATTCTTCCAGGAGCTGACTCCAGCCCTACAGGCCCCTGAGGAAGAAGTCCTGGGGCCCTAACAGGTGCACAAAGCTATGAACTTTTCCTCAACTGCAAAGAATAGGTGATGCCTCGTCTACTTCAGCATCTGGAGGTGGCTCTGAGAACCCATGTGACTTGCTCAAGGTACAACGCTGCCTTGCCTCATCACCTGTCCCACTTCACGGTATTCCCTTCACTGAGGTGCTCCTCCCAGCTGGAAGGGGCACTTCCCCCAGAAAGTCAGCAGAGGTATAGGGCCAACACCTGAGTGCGTCCCAGGCACCTCTGAGGTGCCAGCCCCCTGAAACTGTAGGACACTGCCCAGTAAGCCCCAGCCAGGGGTCCTGTGTGGGGGCCTGAGGTCTGGCCCCAACACCTACTAGTTGTTGTGGGACCTTGGACAAGTCACTTCACCTCTCTGAGCTCAGTTTCCTTATCAAAAAAATAGCTAACAATCATGCTCATGTCACTGGATCGCTGTGATGACTGGATAAGATCCTGCTCATGAGCCGGGGAGTAGTGCCTGGGCAAGGCAACATTTTTATTGATTGTTTTGCAGCAAGAGCCTTCACCTGAGGTTCTGCTGCTCATCTGCCAGATGAAATTAGTGCCCCAACCATGGATGTGGGGAAGAACATGGAAGATGAGAGGTGTGACAGGCTCTGTGAACTCTCAGCACCCACCAGTGCTCCCAGGAATCTTACGGAAACCCCAGAGCCTCTGCCTCAGGCTGAGCATCTGCCCAGCAGACCCTAAGGTGCAAAGGGTCTTGTCTCTTGGGGATGCAGTGGGAAGGCCTGGCTGGGAAAAACCGCCATGTACAAGGATTTAAGACGAGTACATCCCTCAAGAGCCTCAAGGTTGTAAAAGCTGGATCCATGAAGGCGGAGCACACAAAATTCGAGGTGGTCTACACAGTGTAGACACGTGTGGTCCACATCCAGGGGAGAGGTCAGGTAGACATGAGGACTGCAGAAGGTGTCAAGATGATGCTGGCCATGACAGTGACCTCCCCGGTGGGGTGAGGGCTGGGAAGGACTAACGCCTAGAATATACACCTGGAAATTCAGCCTTTGTCCACACAACGCACACGCATATGAAGGACCTATTCTGTACCGACCGGGCCCCACACCCAGAGATAGAGAGGAATACGTAAGCCACAGTCCCTGTCCCCACAGAGCACACAATTCAGTGCCGAAAGCATTTGGCACATGCTGGGAACATAATGTGAAGAAATCCCACAGAGGATCCCATTGGAAGCCACTGTGCCAGGCATGGGGAGGGCTGGGGAGGCTCCACAGAGAAACCGGAGAGCTATGATGTGGAGGAGGAAGGTCTGTGGGCCAAGCAGGGCCAGGGAACTCCTCGGAGGGAAAGGGGTTCAGGTTTGGGTTGGACCTGAGGCCTGAGGCTGCTGATGACCTGACATCAAGGTGGGAGGAAAAGTAAAGCTGCAAGGTACTCCCATGGTCCCTGGGCATTTTCTTTTTAAAGAAACAAACACATCAGCCTGAATGCTTAGCAACTAGCCAGTGGCAGATGTGAGCTGCCATCACTCAACGGCTCCAAACTTTGGCCCAGGAGCTGCCATAAAGGCCTGGGCATTTGTACCGAGGTAGAAAGGGAGACACCCACACTGCGGTGCCCTTCCTAACAGAAGGCCAACGCGGGTTTCACCTGACTCCCTAACCCTGCTGTAGAGAGGGACCTTCTAGTCCCCACAGGCCACTGCAACCAGCCATTCCCAGGCAGCCCTTCCTGGCAAGCGCAGCGGTTGGGCAGGGCAGATCGGTGATGCCCTGCTGGCTCTGGTTTCAGAGGGGACGGTGCTGGGAGCCCATGCAGGTCGGATTACAGCCTGACTCAGCACATCCTGAGGAGGCCCGGCAGTGAGGACTGGGATGGAGGTGGGGAGAAGGGGCACCTTGCAAAGATGCAGAGGCAGGTTTCATACATGTGGGGTGAATGCAAATGGACATATACAAACCAGGTCAGTGGTCCCTAATATGCCCTTGGAAGAAAGGGAAGCACCCACCTCCCCAGGATAGACATGTTCACTTGCACTTCCAGAGAGGAAATTGTCCACCAGAGGAAAATCCATCCTTGGGATACCTCAGAAGAGCCCCTGGCTGACATGGCCACATGACCTCCCCCCTACAGAATACCATGAAGGAGCCAAAAAAAATCTGAGGAGTGCCACGTGCAAAAGTAGAAAGAGCTGTAGGGGCGAGGGAGGTGGCAGAGCAGCAGGGTGGTGTGGGGCACTTGCTCCAGGCCAGCCCTCCTCCCCGCAGATCCTGGCTCCACAGTTCGCCAGCTGTGCCTCAGTTTCTACCTCTGTAAGGTGTGGATAATAAAAGCACCTACCTCACAGGGCTACGATGAGTACTGAATAAATTAATATCTTTCTTTCTTTCTTTTTTTTTTTTTTAAGACAGGATTTCACCATGTTGGTCAGGCTGGTCTTGAACTCCCGACCTCAGGTGATCCGCCCGCCTTGGCGTCCAAAGTGCTTGGATTACAGGCGTGAGCCACCACACCTGGCCTATAAATTAATATCTTTCAAGTGCTCAGCCTAGTACCTGACACACAGTATGTGCTCATCAAATGTCAGCAGTGCATGCCACAAGGGGTGACACTTGTGAAAAAAAACAAAATAATACCATGTTCTATATGAGAGTTTACGGGGATACAGATGCTTGAGTACATGCCCAGAAGACAGTGTAGAAAGAAACATGTCATTTGGGAAGCCAAGGAGGGCGGATCACTGAGGTCAGGAGTTCAAGACCCTCCTGGCCAACATGGTGAAATCTGGTCTCTACTAAAAATACAAAAAAAATAAATTAGCTGGGCATGGTGGCGTGTGCCGGTAGCCCCACCTACTTGGAGGCTAAGGCAGGGGAATCGCTTGAACTTGGGAGGCAGAGGTTGCAGTGAGCCAAGATCACGCCACTGCACTGCAGCCTGGAGACGAAGCAAGACTCCATCTCAAAAAAATAAGATAGAAAGAAAGAAACATGAGGCACTTAAAATGCTTGGACCTGAGTGGTCAGGAGGGATTATTTTAACTTCTTATCTACAAAATGAGAATGTATAAGGACATAATGAAAGTAAGTATATGAACAAGGGAGGAAGAGCATAAGAGCTGATGGAGATGTCATCCAGTTCCCCTCAGCCCCCCAGGCCTGGAACCTCTTACCCCCATAGGCCTGGAAGGTACTCTCTTGCTTGGGCCCTTGGGGCAGCAGGCTCAGCCCACCTTTACCTGGTGGATGATTCCAGATCCAGGCCTCCAGAAGCCCACGCCGTATTTGGCACCTGCAGTTGCCAGGAAATTATAAACTTCCTGGTTGATGTCCTATTGAGACAAATCAATAATCGGGCATTAGCAACATAGTCTGTGTCCGGGTGACCCTCACCAAGCCCTCGCCACCCCACCAGCCTCCCCTCTGACTCTGAAGACAGGCTCTCTCTTGGAGACTTTCTAAAAATAATTCCAAAGGGCTTGGATGTTGGCCTGGTCTCCACTAGCAGTACCAAAGAGAAAGACGGGAGCAGAGATAGAGTCCCAGTTCTGTGACACCTGGCCAATGTGGTGGGTTTGCAACAAGTACCTGCCCTGGTCTGGGTCTCAGTTTCCTTATCTGGAAAAGGGACTGGTCTAAATAACTGCCAAGGGTCCCTGTGGCACTCAAGTCTCCAGCGGAGGCCAGCAGTGCAGAGGCAGGCCCTGGCCTAGGCACAGTGGCTCATGCCTGTAATCCCAGCACTTCGGGAGGCCAAGGCAGGCGGATCACTTGAGATCAGGAGTTAAAGACTAGCCTGGCCAACATGAAAACCCTGGCTCTACTAAAAATACAAAAATTAGCCGGGCATGGTAGCACATGTCTGTAATTCCAGCTACTCGGGAGGCTGAGGCACAAAGAATTGGTTGAACCTGGGAGACGGAGGTTGCTGTGAGCCAAGATGGCACCACTGCACTCCGGCCTAGGAGACAGAGGAAGCCTCTGGCTCAAAAAATAAAAATAAAATAAATAAATAAAAATTAGATGTGCACCTGTGGTCCCAGCTACTTGGGTGGCTGAGGCAGGAGGATCACTTGAGCCCAGGAGTTCAAGGCTTCAATGAGCCAAGATCGCACCACTACACACCGGCCTGAGCGACAGGGCAAGACTGTCTCAAAAAAACAAAGCAAGGCCAGGCACGGTGCTCATACCTGTAATTCCACTACTTTGGGAGGCCAAGATGGGCAGATCACAAGATAAGGAGTTTGAGACCAGCCTGATCAACATGGTGAAACCCCATCTTTATTAAAAATACAAAACTTAGCTGGGTGTAGTGGCACGTGCCTGTAATCTCAGATACTCAGGAGGCTGAGGCAGGAGAATCGCTTGAACCTGGGAGGCAGATGTTGCAGTAAGCTGAGATCACACCACTGCACTCTAGCCTGGGTGACAGAGCAAGACTCCGTCTCGAAAACAAAACCAAACAAAAACCCCAGAGGCTCAGAGATGAAATAACTTCCTGGAGATGCCAGACTTAGACAACACCTTAGAGAGCCCCTGGATTGGTGTCTGGCCGTCAGAGGTGCTGAATTCTTGGTAATGCATTTCATGGGCCCAAATGGAAGGTTGTCAAATGGGCTACTGTTCTGAAAAGGAGGTTTCAGCAAAACAAAATGATGCCACAGGCTGTAGCCATCCTGCCTGTAATCTGAAGGAAGCTTCTGTGGGGGACAGGGGAGGCCCCACTGCACAGTAGATGTGAGGCCAGGCTTTATCTGGAAGACATGGCAGGTCCCTGGACAAGTGAGACTGACCTCAGTGACAAAAGGATGGGACTCTGGTGGACTCTATCAAGTTTCAAAGGAGGAACTAGGAAATAAGACCTGCCAGCCTCTGGCATGGAAGAGCCACGCTTCAGAGAAGAGGCCCCAGCCAGTGCCCTCAGACCTTTGATAAGATACACTCAAACCACACGCTCCTTTCACTGAAACTCCAGACCAGTGTGTGTCCTTCTGAAGTCCCATTTGGTTCTCCCAGGTAAAAGAATGGCAAAGAACTTGGGTTTCCAGAGCAGTCTCTTTCCAGTTAATAATTAATATGCCAGCTTTTTCATTTGCAAATCAGTCACTTATGAAATTGGTATCAAGGACAGGAGGCTGTGGTTGTGTCTGGGTGCATGTGCCTATACGTCTGTGTTGAGTGTGGGGAAAGGGTGTGGGAGGGCGTCAGACTGAGCCCCAGCCAGAAGGACCCTTTACAAATACATGCAAAAATGACCATATCCTAGCTCAGGCCTGGTAGCTCATGCCTGTAATCCCAGCACTTTGGGAGGCCGAGGTGGGCAGATCACCTGAGGTCAGGAGTTCGAGGCCAGCCTGGCCAATATGATCAAACCCAGTCTCTACTAAAAATATGAAAATTAGCCAGGGGTGGTGATGGGAGCCTATAATCTCAGCTACTCGGGAGGCTGAGGCATGAGAATCACTTGAACCCAGGAGGTAGAGGTTGCAATGAGTCAAGATCATGCCACTGTACTCCGGCCTGGGCAACAGATTGAGACTTCATCTAGAAAAAACAAACAAACAAACAAACAAACAAACAAAAACCCCAAAAAACAAAAGACCATATTCTTCTAGGACTCTGAGGATGCTGACCATAGCCCTTCCCAGAGCCCTCGAGTCCCTGGCTGCCCCTGCCCTCCTCATACCACTGGCTCTTCCAAACACAGAGAACTCCAGCACTACAGGCTCCCTTTCACTTCCACAAAACCATCAAGTGTCTTCCTGTTCCAGGGCCTTTGCAAATGCTGTTCTTTCTAGCATGTTCTTCCTTCAGTCCATGCAACTCATACATATGTTCAGGTCTCAGGTTATCTGTCACATCCTCAAAGAAGCTATCTCTTTCACCCAACATCTAAATTAGACCTCTTTCTTTTTTTTGAGATGGAGTTTTGTGCTTGTTGCCCAGGCTGGAGTGCAATGGCACGGTCTTGGCTCACTGCAACCTCTGCCTCTGGTATTACAAGCATGCGCCACCACGCCCAGCTAATTTTTTATATTTTTAGTAGAGATGGGGTTTATCCATGTTGGTCAGGCTGGTCTCGAACTCCTGACCTTAGATGATCCGCCTGCCTCAGCCTCCCAAAGTGCTGGGTTTATAGGCGTGAGCCACCACACTTGGCCTAGACCTCTTTCTTATACTCTGACCAAGTCCTGCACTTTCCTTTCCTAACACACATCCAGATCTGCAGTTACCAACCTCGGCCACTGTTTAGCATCCACCCCTCTGACCAGATCCATGAAGGCAGGGCACCTGCCTGACCTGTTCACGCTGAACTCCAGCACCTAGACCAGTGCCTGACGCATAAAGAATGTTCAATAAATGTTTGTTGAATGCATGACGGAATGAGCTCTGAATCCTATGACTGTGAATCTCATCTCCAGAAGATTGACTCTGAGCCCATAATGCAAGCAGAGGGCCAGCCCCTAAAGGCAGTGGCCCTGCTGTGGGCAGCTGTCCCCAGGACTGAAGAGGACCCACATTCCTGGCCATGTGCAGCTCCCGGCACTGTGGGAGCTCCTGTAACGTTACCCCCACCAGGACTCTCCTTTCAGCTGAGTGGAAAGAGCCACTGTGGAGCCAGGATACACACCAGGGGGCCAGGGTGGAAGAGCAGGCCTGAGTGGGAGCGCTGCCCTGAGTGTTTCCCATGGGGCTGGGAGGCTTTGAGCCATGCTAACCCCAGGGAGCCGGAGCGCTTTCAATCGCATGCCCATAGGCCACAACCCTGCCAGCATTCAGCTCCTGCCAACGCCCCTCCCCATGAGGACCATCCACTCCCACTGCAGGGGCCAGAGACTGGGGAGGCCCAGAGCTGGCAGAGAGAGGTCTGCTGTTGCCAAGGGCAGGCTCACACAAAGGTCCCACAAGCCAAGCCTGGGAGGAGCAGGGACTCTATTTCATAGAAGGGTGGGGGAAAGGCCTTCAGCATGGCATAGAGCCGCCCCCATGTAGTTAAGTGAAAATCACAGAAGAATGGCCCCCAAAGGAAACTCCTTAGTGAGAGAGGACCAGAGTGGGAGCCGGGATCAGGGCTGAGTCCTGATTGTGCTCTCATATAGTTACAGAACTCAAGTATGGTGCCATGGCTGCCTGAAATTTACAAATAGTGACCCTATCGGGCCTACCTCCCAGACAGGGTCCTCAGAGGGTCAGAGAAGAGCAGGAGTGAGTGCAAATGGGATGCCGGCAAACTGTGAAGATGCACCCCTCACTGCTCAGGCAGAAAGGGAGGCTTTAGGGTCCCTTCCAGAGCACCTGGAAGGATCTGCATCATCTTTCCAATGGGACAGAAAAAGGACCTTTAGTGTGCTAAGGTCAAGGACGATTTTTACTTTCTTTAGGCTTCCTCTGTATTTTGTAACATAATGAGCAAGTGGTATTTTTAGAAAGAGAAAAGAGCAAAACCAAGTTTTAAAAGCAGACCAATCCAAAGACCTGTGAGCATTTGGAGGCAATGCCGTGGTTTGCTCCAGTGTAAGGGTGGGGCCTCTCGCCCTGTCTCACCCACTTGCCCACCTCCAACGCCACCTTCAGCTCACCTTGGCCCGGCGCAGGTCTTTCTCGCCCCCAAGCTGGGCCTCAATCAGATGGTCACAGTGGATGGTAGACGGCACGGCCACCTTGGGCAGCCCACTGCTGATGAACTGCAGCATGGCCATCTGGGCCGTCGCATCCTGCATGGCCACGCGGTCCGGCCGCAGCCGCAGGTAGGTCTTGCCCCGCTCGATTTCCTGGCCGGCCGGGTCATCCAGGTGTCCATACACGATCTTCTCCGAGAGGGTCAGAGGCCGGTTCAATCTAGGAAGAGAAGAACAAGGGGTGGCCTGGTGCCAGCTGCATGACCTCCTCCCACCCTGCCTCTCCCTCTCGGTCCACATGGCAACCTCGACAGTGGCCAGGGACAGGGAGCCTGAACTCAGGACCTCCCATTCCACTTGGGTGGGGACTGCTGGGTCCTGCTGACCGCGGCACCTCCTCACCTCCTCACCTCCTCACCTCCTGCAGCACCTGACACTCGTTAGGAGCTCCACAATTACTTGATGAGTAAGTGAATGACAGCATCACAAGAGGGCAGGGCTGGTTCTTTTCAAAGGATCCTGGCTTTCCCAGCATATTAAATGCTATTATCCAGTCCCTATAACACACATCTCATCATTCTTGACATTTAACAAAACAACCCAGAAGAGGCTCAGCAGAATGACCAAGTTCACAGGTAGATTTGCTCCTTCCCTCTGTGCCTTTAGCCCCACTAAGACGCAAGGAATCAAGACCAGCACCCCCTTCACCTGTCCACCCCATCTGCCATCCACAACCCTCCACGCCTCAGGCAAGGGATGCCTGGTTACCCAACTATGACACTAAAGCTTTGCCCATTAGCCCCACTCGCTTTCACTGCAGACAGGAGTATCTGTCAGCTTTCAAGAATGGAGACCCAGTCACTGCCACCTGTCTCTCACTCCTCCTCCTCTTCCTAGACCTCACTTCCCCTGAGACTCCACCCCTCCCTTCCTCATCAGAGCCAAAATGGCAGTCCAAACCTGCCCTGGGGTCCAGCCCTGTCAGGACTCAACCGCCTTCTCCCCGCCAGCCTCCTACCCATCTAGACTGAGCTCTGCACAGGTCCACTCTCCCTACCAGGCTCAACGTTCCCCACTGACTCCCGGCTGCACCTACACAACAGAGCAGCCATCCCACCCGCCACAGTAGCCCCTGCTGGACCTCATGCTCTGCCCCCCAGAATTCTCAAAGCCTAGGCCAAACTTGAGACTTCCCTCCTAGGGAGGAGAGTTTTACCCACATCTGACAGGCTCTGTCCTATTGTTTGAGGCCAAGAAAGAAGTGTCAGACTGGGAGTCAGAAGTGCTGTCAGGGAGTCAGAACCCTGACCTGGGGGCCTAGTGTGGTGGCTCACACCTGTAATCCAGCACTTAGGGAGACCAAAGCAGAAGGATCGCTTGAGGCCAGTTCAAGATCAGCCTGGGCAACAGAGTGAGACCTCAACTCTATAAAAAATAGAATGAGCCAGGTAGAGTGATGCATGCCTGTAGTCCCAGCTACGCAGGAGGCTGAGGCAGGAGGATCGCTTAAGCCTAGATCAAGGCTGCAGTGAGCCATGATCACACCGCTGCACTCCAGCTTGAGCAACAGAGCAAGATGCTGTCTCTAATAAAATAACAACAACAACAAAACCCCAAACTAATCTATTACTGAAGCCGCTATTAAACAAGATAAGCAACTGCTCTCCTCAGTGAGCTCAGCCAGGCCATCTCCAAAGTCCAGGGCTTGTGCTGGGCTGAGATAACAGCTTGCACTTCTATAGCTGCTGCTGCTTTTTTTTTTTTTTTTTTTTGAGAAAGAGTCTTGCTCTGTTGCCCAGGCTGGAGTGTAGTGGCACGATCTCAGCTCACAGCAACCTCTCCTCCTGGGTTCAAGCAATTCTCTTGCCTCAGCCTCCCTAGTAACTAGGACTGCAGGGGTGCACCACCATGCCCATCGAATTTTTGTATTTTTAGTAGAGATGGGATTTCACCATATTGGCCAGGATGGTCAAACTCCTGACCTCAGGATCCAACTGCCTCAGCCTCCCAAAGTGCTGAGATTACAGGCATGAGCCACTGTGCCCGGCCATAGCACTTCATTTTTAAACAGCTTTATTGAGGTATAGTTGGCATATAATAAACTGCATATTTAAGGTACAAAATTTGCTAAATTTTGACACTGTATACACCTGTGAAACCAGCACCACAATCAAGATACTGACCATATCCATCTCTCCTGCAAGTTTCCCCACCCCTTGGTGACTCCCTCCCACCCCTTTGCCTGTCCACCACTGATCTGCTTTCCGTCACTAGAGACCAGTGTTAATGTAGCATTCACTTTCAGCTCAGCATTATCTTAAACATGTGCATGTATAAAACTCATTTTATCCTCACAGCACAGATGAGGAAGCTGCAGCACAGAGGGACGGAGTAGCTTGCTCCAGATCACGAAGCCAGCGAGGGGCAGGGGTGGACCACCAGGAGGCAGTAGTGTGGCCCTACGGCTGTGCTCCTGATGCTAACCTACACGGTCTCTCCACACCTGGAACCTAGAACAGCCCGGCACATGGTGAATGTCCAATTTTCGTTATTATTATTATTATTATTATTCAGACAGGGTCTTGCTGTGTCACCCAGGCTGGAGTACAGTGGCACAATCATAGCTCACCGCAGTCTTGACTTTTCAGGCTCAAGCGATCCTCTGCCTCGGCCTCTGAGTAGCTGGGATTATAGGCACATAACACCACACTGGTTAATTTTATTTATTGATTGATTTATTGATTTTTATAGAAATGGAGTACTGCTATATTGACCAGGCTGGTCTTGAACTCCTAGGCTCAAGTGATCTTCCCAAAGAGCTGGGATTACAGATGCCAGCCACCTCGTCCCACCTCTGTTATTATTGTTATCATCAATATGAATGCTGAGAAGGCAGAGCAACTTCCTTGCAAGCTGGGTTCCAGTCCCTCACCCCTAAGTTTACCCAACCTCTTCAAAGTAAGAGTTTCGGGCTGGGAGCGGTGGCTCACGATTGTCATCCTAGCACTTTAGGAGGCCAAGGCGGACAGCCAACAGACCACTTGAGTCCAGGAGTTCGAGACTAGCCTGGGCAACATGGCAAAACGCCACCTCTACAAAATATAAAAAGAAGCCAGGCATGGTGGCATGTGCCTATAGTCCCAGATACATGGAAGGCTGAGGTGGGAGGATGGATTGACCCCAGAAGGTCAAGGCTGCAGTGAGCCATGATCAAACCACTACACTCCAGCTTGGGTAACAGAGCAAGACCCTAACAAAAAAAAAAAAAAGTTCCCTAAGGTGCTGGATCTGCCAGCAAGAGCAGACCAACTGGCGATGCTGAGCATCTCTACGAATAAAAATAGCACTAGCCTGAGGTACAGCCTGCGCTGATTGTGGCAACACCGCCAGTGCTGGTATACAGGCAATGACTCACTGCAGGGAGCACAACCCCTCCTTCTGGGCCCCAAGGCAGACAAAAAATAGCACATGGGCTTAAAAACCCAAGGCCTTGGAAGCAAATGATTGAAGCTGTATAAAAAAGCTCAAAGCTTTAGGATGGGTTCATCCTTGAATGTCCCTGAGGATTAACTGAAGATAACAAATGGGTCTTCATGTCCATCTGTCCCTCTGCTCTCCAGATGACACAAATCCAGTTCTCAAGAACAGACTTAGACCCCTTCTGTCAGAGACGTAAGGTGGAAGATGAGTCTCCCAGCAAGTTCCCCTGGCCTTCTAAAAAATTCGTAGAATAGAATGCTTTTTTTTTTTTGAGCCAGAGTCTCTTCCTCTGTCGCCAGAGACACCACTGTGGCTGGAGTGCAGTGGCATGGTCTCAGCTCACTGCAATGTCCACCTCCAGGGTTCAAGCGATTCTCATGACTCAGCCTCCCGAGTGGCTGGGATTATAGGCACCTGCCACCATGCCTGACTGATTTTTTGTATTTTTAGTAGAGATGGGGTTTCACCATGCTGGAGGCTGTTGGAGATACAGACTAAGGAAGTCCCTACCCTTAAAACCAAAGTGGGGGCCAGGCACGGTGGCTTATGCCTGTAATCCCAGCACTTTGGGAGGCCGGGGTGGGCGAATCATGAGGTCAGGAGTTCGAGACCAGCCTGACCAACATGATGAAACCCCGTCTCTACTAAAAATACAAGAATTAGCTGGGTGTGGTGGCATGCGCCTGTAATACCAGCTACTCAGGAGGCTGAGGCAGGAGAATCGCTTAAACCTGGGAAGCAGAGGTTGCAGTGAACTGAGATTGCACCATTGCACTCCAGCCTGGGCAACAAACCAAAACTCTGTCTCAAAAAAAAAAAAAAAAAAAAAACCACCAAAGTGGGCATACCAGTAGACAGAAAGCAAAGTGGGATGAGAAAGGGAGTATGGGGTAGTGCTTAGAGCACTGGAGGGTACGAAGACAAGGTACCACCCCTCACACACTGCATGGCCGTTGGCAGGTTCCTTCTCTAGCTGAGCCTCAGCTGCCCAATGGGTAGACTCAGATCTGTTTTCTCCCAGGATCACCACTGTCAGTATCAAAGAAGCCACCAGGCAGGCAAGGGCAGAGCCCTGTCTGGAGTTGTTCAGGTTCCAATCAATCAAAGCAAACCTCTATGACAGCTCTCCGTCATGCCTGATGAAGATGAAGAGGAAGGTGGAAGTGTAGCAGTGCAGGCTGGTGGGCACTGCCAGCCCCGACTCCTCTTCCTCTGTGGTACCTTACTCATCCTTTTGGTGGCAGCATCTAGCCCAGGACCTGGCACACGGGACAGCAGGGCGGAGCCAACTGCCATTTTGCCAAGTGAGGAAAGTGAGGCCCAGAAAACATGCTCAAGATCCCACCTTAGGCCAGGCACCGTGGCTCACACCTGTAATCTCAGCACTTTGGGAGACCAAGGTGGGAGAATAGTTTGAGCCCAGGAGTTCAATATCAGCAGCAATATGGCGAGACCCTGTCTCTACAAAAAATACAAAAACTAGGCGAACATGGTGGCTCATGCTTATGGTCCCAGTACTTAGGAGGCTAAGGTCAAAGGATCGCTCAAACCCAGGAGGTTGAGGCTGCAGTGAGCTGTGATCATGCCACTGCACTCCAGCATGGGCAACAGAGTGAGACACCGTCTCAAAAAAAAAGTCCCAGCTGGGCACAGTGGCTCACACCAATAATCCCAACACTTTGAGAAGTCAAGGCAGGCGGATCACCTGAGGTCAGGAGTTTGAGACCAGTCTGGCCAACACGGTAAAACCCCTCTCTACTAAAAATACAAAAAATTAGCCAGGCATGGTGGTGCATCCCTGTAGTCCTAGCTACTCGGAGGCTGAGACATGAGAATTGCTGGAACCTAGGAGGCGGAGGTTGCAGTGAGCCAAGACTGCACCACCGTACTCTAGCCTGGACCAGGGTGAGACTTTGTCTCAAAAAATAACATAACAGGCCAGGTGCAGTGGCTCACACCTGTAATCCTAGCATTTTGGGAGGCTGAGGCAGGTGGTTTATGAGGTCAGGAGTTTGAGACAAGCCTGACCAACATGGAGAAACCCCATCTCTACTAAAAACATAAAATTAGCCAGGTGTGATGGCACATGCCTATACTCCCAGCTACTTGGGAGACTGAGGCAGGAGAATCACTTGAACCTGGGAGGTGGAGGTCGTGGTGAGCCAAGATCGCACATTGCGCTCCAGCCTGGGAAACAAGAGCAAAACTCCAACTAAAAAAAAAAAAAAAAAAACCATAACATAACATAACATAATAAAATAAAATGAAATAGGCCAGGCACACAATAAAATAAAATGAAATAGGCTTACGCCTGTAATCCCAGGCCTTTGGGAGGCCAAAGCGGGCAGATCACTTAAGCTCAGGAGTTCAAGACCAGCCTGGGCAACATGGCAAAACCCCATCTCTACTAAAAATACAACAATTAGCCAGGCATGCTGGCAGGCACCTGTAATTGCAGCTACTCAGGAGGCTGAGGCACGAGAATCATTCCAACCTGGGAGGCAGAGGTTGCAGTGAGCCAAGATCGCACCACTGCACTTCAGTCTGGGCAACAGAGCGAGACTCTGTCTCTAAAAATATATTTTAAAAAAAATTAAAAAAATAAAAAAGATCCCATCTTAGTTTATCTTCTGTGTCTCAGACCTGAGCTCTCCTCTGTGCCTGTGCACTAAAGAGGAAATGGAAGATGATTCTCCATGCATTGGACCTGTGGCTTCCAGAGGGCAGGTCCAGGGTCAGCAGCCTACCAGGAAAAGGTTGGGAGGTTCAGGTTATAGCACCATAGCATTCCTGAGACCTGGCTATGGTTCACATCTAGAGGCTTCTTAATAAAACAGATTCTCCCTTGGCAGAGAGAGCAGAAATTCCACCACTAATCTGGAATGCCTTTCCTCAGCAGAAACCTTTGTACCCTGAATATCTTTACCCTGCCACCATCACCAACCATCTGTCACAAAACACCTCCTTTGCTGCCTGACCAGGGCAGGCAGAAGCAGTGCCCTTCAGCAGTCATGGGCTCCCTTCTGCAGCCTTACCGTTTGCGAACAATGTTAATGTTCTTCTCTAGCAGTTCGTAGTGGATGTACTCGTTGGGCTCAAAGTGGCTCATTGCCACCTTGGCCCGTTGGCACAGGACTGAGGCCACATGGTACTGCCGCACACCCAGGGCTTTCTGCAAGAAGAAACATGACAGCCACTGTCAATGGAGCATTTGGGAAAGTCCATCCCTGAGGGCAGCTCAGTATGGTGAAAAAGCACAGGAATTAAAGTGTCAAGAGCTGTTCAGCAACTGCAGCCTCAGTTTCCTCATCTGCAACACAGGAATGACAAAGCAGCCACAAGGAACACAGCCTGGGGTAGGAAAAAAGTGTAAGGGATTTATAGGCAAAATCACTGGGATCAAAGTCAAGTTGTATCAGTATAAGAGACGCCCCCATTGTCTAAAACCCAGATGAGATAGAAAATAAGGATATAACCAGCTCTTGTGATCATACAAGTGTACTGGGAAGGTTAAATGAGACCACAAGTGAAAGTCCTCATTAAGCTGTAAAGCACTATCCAAACCATAGTGCTAGTAGTCTACTGGTTCTATAAGCTCCTTGAGGGTTGAGATCAAGCCTTATTTATCTTACTCACCTCTATGTCTACACTACCTGGCACATACTGAAGACTCAGCAAATATCTGTGGGTCAGAGGGAAGAATGAATGAGGAAAACCCTGTGCATGAGCTTTGGATGTTTCCTCATCCCTTCAAAAGGTAATGCCTAATTCCCCTCCCTTCTCTTTTTTTGAGACAGAGTCTTACTCCATCACCCAGGCTGGAGTACAGTGGTGGGGTCTTAGCTCACTGCAACCTCTGCCTCCTGGATTCAAGCTTCAGATTCTCCTGCCTCAGCTTCCTGAGTAGCTGGGATTACAGGCACTCGCCGCCACACCTGGGTAATTTTTGTATTTTTAGTAGAGACAGAGTTTCACCATGTTGGCCAGGCTGGTCTCAAACTCCTGACTTCAAATGATCCGCCCACCTTGGCCTCTCAGAGTGCTGGGATTACAGGCGTGAGCCAGTTCGTCTCACCATTATCCTCCCTTTGAATGTGTGGCGGACTTACTTCTACTTTATAGAATGTAACAGGCGATGCTATGGGACTTGGAGACTAGATCAGTAAAGAACAGCTTCTGCCTGGCTTTCTCTAGGACTGCTCTGGGGGAAGACAGTCCCCATGTTGTTAGCAGTCCTGGGAGAGGCCCACCTAGGAACAGAGGCCTCTTGCCAATAGTCAGCACCACCTTGCCAGGTGTGAGTGAGACACCTCGCAAGCGAATGCTCCAGCCCCAGTTCAAGCCGTCAGATAACTAGCCCTGGCTGACATCTTCACTGCAACTTCTGGAGAGGCCGCAAGCCAGAACCACCCAGCCAAGTCACTCCCAGATTCCTGGCCCACAGAAATACGAGATAAATGCTTGTTGTTTTAAGCCTCTAAGTTTGGCAGCAATTTGTTACACAGCAATAAATAAATGATTGTTATGGTGGGATCTGGGTTAGTCAATTTAATTTTTCTTTCTTAAGAGACAGCATCTCATTCTAGTCCCCAGGCTGGAATGAAGGGGCAAGATCGTAGCTTCCTGCAGTCTGGAACTCCCGAGCTCAAACAATCCTTCCACGTTAGCTACCTCAGTAGCTGGGACTACAGGCGCACACTACAAGACCCAATTATTTTATCTTATTTATTTGTTTATTTTTGAGATGGAGTCTTGCTCTGTCGCCAGGCTGGAATTCAGTGGCACAATGTTGGCTCACTGCAACCTCTGCCTCCCAGCTTCAAGCAATTCTCCTGTCTCGGCCTCTTGAGTAGATGGGATTACAGGTGCACACCACCACACTCGGCTAATTTTTGTATTTTTAGTAGAGATGGGGTTTCACCATATTGATCAGGCTGGTCTCGAACTCCTGACCTCAGATGATCCACCTGACTCGGCCTCCCAAAGTGCTAGGATTATAGACCCACTGCGCCCAACCTGGTTATTTAATTTTTATTTTTTTGTAGTGACAGGGTCTCACTATGTTGCCCAGGCTGGTCTCAAACTCCTGGTCTCAAGCGATCCTCCCGCGTCAGCCTCCCAGAGCGCTGAAATTACAGGCATGAGCCACTGTACCTGGCCTGTATTAGTTAAACTATAAATGACAACCCTCAAGGGTACCTTTGTTACCAGAAAAGAATAAATGAATCCAAAGAAATGACAGCAAGAGGCCAGGCGCAGTGGCTCAAGCCTGTAATCCTAGCACTCTGGGAGGCCAAGGTGGGTAGATCACCTGAGGTCAGGAATTCGAGACCAGCCTGGCCAACATGGCAAAACCCCATCTCAGCTAAAAACACAAAAATTAGCCAGGCATGGTGGTAGGCACTTATAATCCCAGCTACCTAGGAGGCTGAGGCAGGATAATTGCTTGAACCCAGGGGATAGAGGTTGTAGTGAGCCAAGATCACGCCACTTCTCTCCAGCCTGAGTGACAAAGCAAAACTCTGTCTCAAAAAAAAAAAAAAAAA
>CAUYLG010069274.1:0-14454 GCA_963573385.1 Cacajao melanocephalus | reverse complement strand
CCATTATTTTTACTGATTTCATTTTGTACATAGTGTGTGATAAGAGGTAGTTTCATTTTTATGCATTTAGATATCTAATAGTTTCATTAAAATATCTTAAAAGTTCTTTTGCTGTGCAGAAGCTCTGGAGTTTAATTAGATTCCATTTGTCTATTTTGGCTTTTGTTGCTGATGCTTTTGCTGTTTTAGTCATGAAGTCTTTGCCTATGCCTATGTCCTGAATGGTTTTGGCTAGGTTTTCTTCTAGGGTTTTTATGGTGTTAGGCCTTATGTTTAAGTCTTTAATCCATCTGGAGTTAATTTTACTATAAGGTGTCAGGAAGGGGTCCAGATTCTGCTTTCCGCACATGGCTAGCGAGTTTTCCCAACACCATTTATTAAACAAGGAATCCTTTCCACGTTGCTTGTTTTTGTCAGGTTTGTCAAAGATCACATGGTTGTAGATGTGTGGTGTTGCCTCTGAGGCCTCTGTTCTGTTTCACTGGTCTATATCTTTGTTTTGATACCGGTACAGTGCTGTTTTGATTACTATAGCCTTATAGTATAGTTTGACGTCAGGTAGCATGATGCCTCCAGCTTTGTTCTTTTTGCTTAGGATTGTCTTGGCTATACGGGCTGTCTTTTGGTTCCATATGAAGATTAAGGTGGTTTTTACCAGTTCTGTGAAGAGGGTCTTAGGTAGCTTGATGGGGATAGCATTGAATAAATTACTTTGAGCTGTATGGCCATTTTCACAATATTGATTCTTCCTAACCATGAGCCTGGAGCATTTTTCCATCTGTTTATGTCCTCTCTTACTTCCTTGAGCAGTGGTTTGTAGTTCTCCTCGAAGAGGTCCTTTACATCCTTTGCTAGTTGTATTCCTAGGTATTTTATTCTCTTTGTAGTAATTGTGAATGGTGGTTCATTCTTGATTTGGCTCTCTTTAAGTCTGTTATTGGTGTATAGGAATGTTTGTGATTTGTGCACATTGATTTTGTATCCTGAGACTTTGCTGAAGTTGCTTATCAGTTTCAGGAGATTTTGGGCTGAGATGATGGGGTCTTCTAAATATACAATCAGGTCGTCTGCAAATAGAGAAAATTTGACTTCCTCCTTTCCTAATTAAATACCCTTTATTTCATTTTTCTTGCCTGATTGCTCTGGCTAGAACTTCCAATACTACGTTGAATAGGAGTGGTGAGAGAGGGCATCCTTGTCTCTTGCCAGATTTCAAAGGGAACACTTCCAGTTTTTGCCCATTCAGTATGACACTGGCTGTGGGTTGTCATAAATAGCTTTTATTATTTTGAGATACATTCTGTCGATATCTAGTTGATTGAGAGTTTTCAGCATAAAATAACTGTTGTATTTTGTCAAAGGCCTTCTCTGCATCTACTGAGATAATCATGTGGTTTTTGTATTTGGTTCTGTTTATATGGTGGATTACATTTATAGTCTTGTGTATGTTGAACCAGACTTGCATCCCAAGGATGAAGCCTACTTGATCATGATGGATAAGCTTTTTGATGTGCTATTGCAATCAATTTGCTAGTATTTTGTTCAAGATTTTTGCATCTATGTTCATCATGGATATTGTCCTGAAGTTTTGTTGTTGTTGTTGAGTCTCTGCCAGGTTTTGGTCTCAGGATGATATTGGTCTCATGAAATGATTTGGGAAGGATTCCCTCTTTTTGGATTGTTTGGAATAGTTTCAGAAGGAGTGGTGCCAGCTCCTCTTTGTACATCTGGTAGAATTCAGCTGTGAACCCGTCTGGACCTGGAACTTTTTTGGATGGTAGGCTATTAATTGCTGCCTCAACTTCAGCCCTTGTTATTGGTCTATTCAGGGTTTCAACTTCTTCCTGATTTAGACTTGGGAGTGTGCAAGTGTCCAGGAATTTATCTATTTCTTCCAGATTTATTGGTTTATATGCATAGAGTTGTTTGTAGTAATCTCTGATGGTAGTTTGTATTTCTGTGGAATCTGTGGTGATATCCCCCATCATATTTTTATTGCATCTATTTGATTCATCTCTCTTTTCATTTTTTAAAATTCTGGCTAGCAGTCTGTCTATTTTGTTGATCTTTTCAAAAAACTAGCTCCTGGATTCATTGATTTTTTTTTAAGAGTTCTTTGTGTCTCTATCTCCTTCAGTTCTGCTCTGATCTTAGTTATTTCTTGTCTTCTGCTGGCTTTTTAGGTTTTTTGATCTTGCTAATCTAGATATTTCAATTTAAAGAAACAATCATTAGAGTGAATTGGCAACCAACAGAAGGGGAAAAAATTTTGCAATCTACACATCTGGCAAAGGGCTAATATCCAGAATCTACAAATAACTAAAACAGATTTACAAGAAAAAAACAAACAAACCCATTCAAAAGTGTTCAGAGGACATGAATACATACTTTTCAAAAGAAGACATATATGAGGCTAACAAACATATGACAAAATGCTCATTATCACTGTTCATTAGAAAAATGTAAATCAAAACCGCATTGAGATACCATCTCATGCCAGTTAGAATGGCAATCACTAAAAAATTTGGAGAAAAAAGATTCTGGAGAGGATGTGGAGAAATAGGAACACTTTTACAGTGTTGGTGGGAGTGTCAATTAGTTCAACCATTGTGGAAGACAGTGTGGCAATTCCTCGAGGACATAGAAATAGAAATTCCATTTGACCCAGCAATCCCATTACTGGGTATATATTCAAAGGATTATAAATTGTTCTGTTATAAAGACAAATGCACATGTATGTTCATTGCGGTACTATTTGCAATAGCAAAGACCTGGAACCAACCCAAATGCCCATCCATGATAGAATGGACAAGGAAAATGTAGAACATATGCACCATGGAATACTATGTAGCCATAAAAATGATGAGTTCATGTCCTCTGTAAGGACATGGATGAATCTGGAAACCATCATTCTCAGCGAACTGATACAAAAACAGAAAATCAAACACCACATGTTCTCACTCATAGGCTGGTGTTGAACAATAAGAACACAAGGACACAGGAAGGGGAGCATCACAACTGGGTTCTGTTGCGGGGGACTAGAGATAACATGGGGAGAAATGCCAGATATAGGTGATGGGGTTGGAGGCAGCAAACCTTATTGCCATTTATGTAAATATGCAACACTCTTGCATGTTCTGCATGTATACCCCAGAACCTAAAGTGCAATAAAATATATTTTTAAAAAACTTGAAACTTCATCCTTTATGCATTGAATTACCTTGATGTTTTATGAAAAATTTATTTACCCTACGTATATTTTATATTTTGGCTTTCCTATTATTTTATATTGGTCTATATTTCTACCATTACATCAATACCACACTCCATTTGTTACTATACTTTTGCAGTAAGTCTTGAAATCAGGTAATTTTAGTTATTTAACATTGTTTTTATATAAAGTTTACGAGAAGCTTGCTGGTTTCCATTTTGGTTTACATGACTTTAAAATTGTAAATAAAGTTAAAGAGATTTGAAATATTTACAGTATTGGTCTTCTGATCCATAATGAGAGTACTGTTTTTAATTCACTTACGTCTTCCATAATTTCCCTTAGCAATATTTCATACTTTTCATTATGCAAGACTTGCCCATTTCCTGTTAAATATATCCCTTAAAATTTCCTAAATTTGGTACTGTTGTGTATAGAATTTGTTTTCATTCATTTAAATGTCCATTTATTTGTTGCTTGTATTCAGCAACCTGATAAAAATCTTTAATAGTTCTCAAAACATTTTTGGAGATTATTCAATATTTTCTCTAGAGAACCACATATCATCTGTGAATAAAAAATTATTAAATCCCTTATTTATTCAATATTTTTTACTCTCCTACTTCTTCTGAGACTAGTAGACAGTATTAGACAATTTGATATTGTCACACTAGTCAACAACGCTCTGTTTGTTTTTAATTCTTATTTTTCTCAAAATAAAAAATGTATTTCAGATATTTTATATTGTTTTGTTTTCAATATCACTAGTCTCTTCTGAAATGTCTAATCTGTTGTTATCCAATACAGTATTTTTTCATTTCAGATATTTGTTTTAAATGGATGGATGTT
The DNA here is from genome assembly GCA_963573385.1 of Cacajao melanocephalus. NCBI lineage: Eukaryota > Metazoa > Chordata > Mammalia > Primates > Pitheciidae > Cacajao > Cacajao melanocephalus. Next base: position 10,394 of record CAUYLG010069274.1, on the reverse strand, counting down.
TATTTGAGTCATTCTACATACCTCCTATGGCTCTCATGATTATATTCATCTTTCTACTGTCTTAAATGTGGTACCTATTTATAAAAGCTTTTTTTTTTTAACATCTGTTGTTGATAACTCTATTTTCTTGATATTTTTTTATTGGGTAACGGACATTGTGGTTTTACATTATTGGGTCCAGAGTTTTATCATATTCTTTTTGTGTTGGACATTGCTTTGGTATCCATTTAAATACTTTGTCATCAGTTTAATCAATTTTTTTTTTCTTTAGTTTCTGGGGTACATGTGCAGATCATGCAGGACTGTTGCATAGTGGTTTGCTGCTTCCATCCCCCATCACCTATATCTGGCATTTCTCCCCATGTTGTCCCTCCCCAAACTTCCCAACCCCTGCTGTCCCTCCCCTAGACCCCCCCCACAGTAAACTCCAGTGTATGATGCTCCCCTCCCTGTGTCCATGTGTTCCCATTGTTTAACACTGGTCTATGAGAGAGAACATGCAGTGTTTAATCTTCTGTTCTTGTGTCAGTTTGCTGAGAATGATGGTTTACAGATTCATCCATGTCCCTACAAAGGACACCTACTCGTCATTTTTATGGCTGTATAGTATTCCATGGTGTGTATGTGCCAGATTTTCCTTGTCCAGTCTATCATGGATGGGCATTTGGGTTGGTTCCAGGTCTTTGCTATTGTAAACAGTGCAAGGCTACAGTAATCAAAACAGCATGGTACTGGTGCCAAAACAGAGTTACAGACCAATGGAACAGAACAGAGGCCTTGGAGGCAATGCCACACATCTACAACCATCTGATATTTGACAAACCAGACAAAAACAAGCAATGGGGAAAGGATTCTCTGCTTAATAAATGGTGTTGGGATAACTGGCTAGCCATGTGCAGAAAACAGAAACTGGACCCCTTTCTGATACCTTAGACCAAAATCAGTTTAATCATTTCTAAGCATGCTTGTAATCATTTCTCTCAGATGTAGAAGATTTTGCTGCCTATTGTTTACTGTCTGAAAACTGTACTTTCATATTTTTGTGCACAGTTTTTGTTTTTATTTTTGATTTTAAGATTGGAGGTGAAATTTAGTCTCTCTTACTCTAGGACAGGTGCAATGTATTGTTTTTTTAAAACATTTTTTAACTTAATATGGGATAAATATTGCTTCATATAAATGTGCATTTATGGAGTGACATTCAATTGATGATTACATCATAATGTCTGGGTGTTTCAACAGTTATCAAGTCAGAATTGGTTTATCTCTAGGTTACTTGTATTTTTCCAGAGTTAAAAAGAAGTTAAACAGCATCATCTATAGAGAATAAATTAGAAGTTGTCATGACTGTTGATATTTATTTCCTATTTATTTAAAATTCTAATAGCCCAATTTGTTGGAAATAGTCACTGTCATCTTATTTGTAGTTTCCACAGTATTCAAATAGCACACTGGCAAAATTTGGTTAACAAATTGACTAAAGGGTTGAAAACAAATGAGTTAAGTAATGTGCAAAGTCTTAATATGTACTAACATCATGTTAATGCCACTAACATCAACTAAGAACATGGGAATAAGAGGAAATATTTAATATATATATATTAAAATTTGAATTCAGCTTTTACTTGACTAAGTATATGACACACAGATATTAGAGAAAAACTTAATACTATTTATTGACACCATTACTGAAGTATTCTTTATCCTTTTCTCTCTGTAATCCTTGATGTCAGAACCCAGGAGAGAGCCAAGAAAAAGTCTTGTAAGGGTAGATTATTCTGAGTATCAAGTCACCAGAGAGGTGAAAAAGAGCTAAGTTTAATACTTCCTTCCTCTTTTTATAACACTTCTCAATTACTTCCATGTGCAATTGATACTTTAAAAACTTTTCCCTTCAAGTGTTCACTGCTATTTTAGCTTTTGAGATTTGAAGTTGCTGCATATGAATTTTTAGGCATCTCTAAAAGCATTTTATCAAGTGCACCAAGAGGCTAATAGTAAAGAAATAAGAATGTGATGTAAATGAAGGCCATATTTCCTAGATGTGTTATTATGTCATCTCCAAATTCAAGTAACTTTTATAATTTCTTACAGTGAATCCATGGTAAGGATGAAAAACATAATTTGATAATCTGGGCTCCAATGTCTTTCTGGCTTGAAACATTTAGATACTGCAAATCTTCTCTCAGATTTCAAAGGGAGAAACATAACCCAGAAATGAAGATAATAGTCTGCAGTTATCTAGGCATTTGAGTTGCTTTCTTATCTAAAGTATAGAGAATGCAATATTGACTCGTATATCACAGCTCAAATTTTTTCTATCAGAAGGCACCCAAACAATAAAGGAAGTTATAGGACACTTGCTTAAATGAAAGCCTTCAGAAAGATAATTTATGCAAAACTCTTTTTCATTAATATAAACAACTCAATTAAGTACATGAGGTAAGATAAGAGTTTTGACAAATTTAGCTGTTGATGAAAGTAAAGCCATTGAGGTACAGAAAGATTATTTCAGAATAAGACAGAGATGATCACAGACACACTTTTTCTTTCCGGATTTTAATATTTAAGGCTACTAATTGGAACAAAATATGATGTATCGAAATGCAGTCAGTCCTATAGATGATTCTAAATAATTGACCTCTTTCGATTATCTATGGATGTAAAACAAACTATACCAAAACAGTGACTTAAAGCACCAGCTATCATTTATTTTGCTCATTAATCTGAAATTGCCTACACTCAACTCTGCAATTCTCATTTGTTAATTCATGCAGTCACATCAGGAGGTGCCTGCAGTTTTCATGAAGGCTCCTTCCCTTACGTGTTTTGCACTACAATAAAAAAATTCAAATATCTGGACACTAAAACAAGTGGAGTTATTGGGTCTCTCTCTCTTTAGCTTTTTGTTCTCACTTCCTGTGGTCCTTTCATATAGTGGTAATTTAATAACTGGCCTTTGTTCATTGTAACTGAGCTATCAGAGAGAACTACTAGAAGATTCATGGCATGTTATAAGTTTCAGACTTTCCCAAATTTTCCTGTCTTCTGGACCCTCCAAACTATTCCAACCCCTGCCTGTTACCCAGTTTCAAAGTTGATTCCACATTTTTGGGGATCTACAGCCACACCACACTCCCCTAGTACCCATTTACTGTATTAGATTTACATCTCCACATGGCTGGGAAGGCTTCACAATCATGGTGGAAAGCAAGGAGGAGCAAGTCATGTCTTACATGGGTGCCAGTAGCAAAGAGATAGTTTTTGCAGGGAAACTCTGCCTTTTAAAACCATCAGATCTCGAGAGACATATTCACCATCAGGGGAATATCATGGGAAAAACACACCCCTATAATTCAATTACTTCCCACCAAGCCCCTCCCACAACACATGGGAATTCAAGATGGGATTTGAGTGGGGACACAACTATACCATATTGCCTAGAAACCTTTGAAGAATTCTGTTCAGTTACATTATAGGGTGTCCTCCAATTTGTTTTCTTCTGAAGTGTCTCCATTAATAGATGTATCTTATATATTATTGGATACAATACCACAACTCTGATATGTCTTTCTTACTCTCTTGTATCAGGTAGTTCTTGATGAGGATATGTGTTATTGGTGATGTTAACTTGATCATTGGTTAAGGTACTGTCTGCAACGACTCTCCATTGTTACTGTTTTCTCCCCTTGTAACCATTTAATATTTTGAAAGGGACAGTTGAAGCCATGAAATATCACTTTCTGCTTAAATTTTTTCCCACTAACTTTAGTATCCTCCCAATGAATATTGCTTGTGAAAATTATTAATTTTGGGTTTTAACACTGATTTTCTATTTTCATCATTAATTCTATATTTGTTACTTAGAATTATTCTGTAGTGAAGAGGCATATTCCTATCCTCCATTTACTTATGTATTCAGTTATTTGTATCAGTAGAATCCTGGAAATCTCTTATTTTCAAGTATTTTGCTTATTTTAATTTCTTAGCTTTCCTATATAAATTTGAGTATAACATTATGATATCTACAAAAAATACTGAGAGAGTTTTGTTTGGGATTCCATTTAATCAGTGTGTTATTTGGGGAAGAATTGATATCTTTACAATATTGAGTCCTTCAATTCATAAGCACATCTATCTCTTCATTAATTTAGGACTCATTCAGTATATTATTCTGTTTTCATGAAGCTGATAAAGACATACCCAAGACTGGGGAGAGAAAGGGTTTAATTGTACTTACAGTTCCACATGGCTGGGGATACCTCAGAATCATAGTGGGAGGTACAAGGCAGTCCTTACATAATGAGAGCAAAATTAAAAATGAGAAAGATGCAAAAGTGGAAACCCCTGATAAAATCATCAGATCTCGTAAGAGTTATTGACTACCATGAGAACAGTATGGGGAAAACTACCCCCATGATTCAAATTATCTCCCACCATGTCCCTCCCATAACGCATGGCAATTATGGAAGTACAATACAAGATGAGATTTGGTTGAGGACACAGAGCCAAACGTTATCATTTTGATCCTGGTCTTTCCAAATCTCATGTCCTCATATTTCAAAACCATTCATCCCTTCCCAACAGTCCCTCAAAGTCTTAACTCATTTCAGTATTAACCCAAAAGTTCACTGTCCAAAGTCTCATCTGAGACAAAACAAGTTCCTTCCACCCATGAGTCTGAAAAATCAAATACAAGCTAGTTACTTCCTAGATACAATAAGGTACAGGTACTGGATAAATATAGCTGTTCTAAGTGAGAGAAATTGGCAAAACAAAGGGGCTACAGGCCCCATGATAGTCCAAAATTCAGCAGGACAATCAAATTTAAAGCTTCAAAATAATCTCCTTAAAGTACATGACTCACGTCCAGGTCACCCTGATTTAAGAGATAGTTTCCTATAGTCTTGGGAAGCTCTCCCCCTGTGTCTTTGCAGGGTATAACCCCCATCCTGGCTGCTTTTATGGGCTGGCATTGAGTGTCTGTGGCTTTTTCAGGCACATGGTGCAAACTGTCAGAGGATCTACCATTCTGGAGTCTGGAAGATGGGGACCTTCTTCTCACAGCTTCACTAGACAAGGCCCCAGTAGGAACTCTGTTTGGGGGCTCCAGTCCCATATTTTTCTTCTGCACTGCCTTAGCAGAGGTTCTCCTTGAGGGCCCTGCCTCTATAGCACATTTTTGCCTGGGCATCTAGACATTTCCATACATCTTTTGAAATTTAGGTGGAGGTTCATAAACCTCAACTCTTGACCTCTGTGTGCCTGCAGGCTCAACACCCACACTGCCAAGGTTTGGTCTTGCGTCCTCTAAAACCATTGGTTAAGCTGTACCTTGGCCACTTTTAGCATTGGCTAGAGCAGCTGGGATACAGGACACCAAGATCTAGGCTACACTCAGCATGAGGACCATGGACCTGGTCCATGAGACCTTTTTTTTTCCCTAGGCTTCCAGGTTTGTGATGTGAGGGGCTGCCATGAAGACCTATGACATGCCTGGAGATATTTTTCCCATTGTCTTGAAGGTTAACATTTGGCTTCTTGTTACTTATGGAAATTTCTGCAGCCAGCTTGAATTTCTCCTAAAAAAAAATGGGGTTTTCTTTTCTACTGCATCGTCAGGCTGCAAATTTTCTGAGATTTTATGCTCTGTTTTCCTTTTAATACAGAATGCTTTTAAAAGGACCCAAGTCACCTCTGGAATGCTTTATTGCTTAGAAATTTATTCTGCTAGATACCTTAAATCATCTCAAGTTCAAAGTTCCACAAATCTCTAGGTTAGGGACAAAATGCTACCAATCTCTTTCCTAAAACATAACAAGAGTCACCTTTGCTCCAGTTCCCAACAAGTTCCTCATCTCCATCTGAGACCATCTCAGCCTGGACCTTGTTGTCCATATCACTATCAACATTTTTGCCTAAGCCATTCAACAAATTTCTAGTATGTTCCAAACCTTCCCACATTTTCCTGTCTTCTCCTGTGCCCTCTAAACTGTTCCTACCTCTGCCTGTTACCCAGTTCCAAAGTAGCTTCCACATTTTTGGGTATCTTTTCAGCAATATCCCATTCCTGGTACCAATTTACTATATTAGTCTGTTTTCACACTGCTGATGAAGACATACCTGAGATGGGGCAGAAAAAGATGTTTAATTGTACTTACGGTTCCACATGTCTGGGGAGTCCTCAGCATCATGATAGGCAAAAGGGAATTTTTACATGGCAGTGACAAGAGAAAAAATGAGAAAGATGCAAAATGGAAACCCCTGATAAAACCATCAGATCTCATAAGACTTATTCACTATCCTGAAAACAGTTTGGGAGAAACGACCCACATGATTCAAATTGTCTCCCACTGTGTCCCTTTCACAACACATGGGAATTACAGGAGCACAATTCAAGATGAGATTTGGGTGGGGACACAGAGCCAAACCATCTCATTCGGTTTCTCCCATAAGTAGTTTCTTTGCTTATTTTATTAGATTGATTATGTTCTGGCTTGTATGGTTTCAGACCATAATTTATGTATTTGTTTATCTGTATTTAATGTATCTTTTTGCCATGTTTGCTTTATTATTCTTTGTCTAATGTTTCCACCAGTTTGAATATAATGTGCATACTTTTCTTTAAAAGACACGAATTGTTTTTTTTCCTGAGATTTCTATTTTTGTAGTTTGATGGTTGTCATTAATTCTGAAAAGTTCTCAGCCATTCTTTTTAAAACAATTTTTCCTGACCTATTCTCTTTTACTCCCTCTATAATTCTAATTGCACACAATTTAGACCATAGGGTATTGCCAAACAGCTCTTGAGTCTTTTATATTTTTCTTTATGTTTTTCAATTGGTGTAATTTTTATTATCTGATTTTCTGATTCGAGTTGATTGTTCCCTCTGGTGTGCCAAGTGTACAAAGACATTCTTTATCTCTCTGTTACTATGTTTTTAATTTCTAGTATATCCGTTTGATTTTTTTCATTATCTTTCTTTTGTTTGATTTGTACCCTATACCAGTATACTTTCAATAATTTATTTTTTTATTGGTACAAGTTTTTTCTACTGAACTTCCCAATATGATCCTGCATATTTTACACCTTTTCCATGGGATGTTTTAACATATCAATTATTACTATTTTAAATGCCCTAGCATAAATTCTAATATGTGTCATTTAAAATATGGTTTTGTTTATTACTTGGTCTTTTATACATGTGCTATCTCAGATATTTTTGTGTGTCTTACAGTTTTTGTTGAAAGCCACCTGCAATCTCTGTTGGATGATACAGACTGAAATAAACAGGTATATAATGTTGAAAATGGTTATACATTTTCTATTTAATGCCTTCAGTGCAGGAGTTTAAGCTAATTAGTTAATTAATGTAGTTGATTAATTAGAATTAATTAGTTAATTCTGAGAGTAAGTATACTATTGCTATAGTTGTTATCAATGGACAATAGAATGCACATTCCTGTAGCAGTACCATGTGTTTAGTGTATAGATTGGTTTAACAGATCAATGTCAACTTGACCCTGAGTCTTGGCCTTCTTTTTACATTGTGCCTCAGAGACTGTTATTTTTTGCATGCTTTTATTTTTTTCTTATCCTTCTCTCTGCAGTTCTTAATTGCTACTTGTTATTCAGTTTTGCAGTTTGGCTCCCAGGACTTGAGAAGCATTCTTAAATGGCTTGATCTAGCTTTAAGTCTTAGGCAGTCACTATCCTAGGTTTGGAGAATGGCTCTACTTATTTCTCTTCCCCTCCATTAGCTTATTTCAGAATCCAATTTGTAGATCTTCACCTGGCTCAGGAGTAGATATTTTCCCATGTTTTACTCTACATGTAATAAATTTTCTCCAGCATCCTAAAGGTAGTGGTGTATGTTGTCCACTTCTGCAAAAATTAAGGTTTTTGTTCCATAGTACACATAGAGGAGAAGGGCTCAAGTGGGAGTCTTTCTCCTCTGCTAGAACTGCCATTGCCCTTCTCAACATTTGATCTACAGTGGAAACTTTGTTAGGACTCATTCTGGTAGTTTTAGGGAATATTCAGATTTGTTGATAAACACATTCCACAGAGTGTAAAATACTTCAATATCTGTGACCTCCCAGGGCACTACGATGTCCCACAAACTCAAATGCAGCCTTCAACAATTATTTGTTATTTATGCTGAGCATTATTTATGCTGAGCTCCTGTTGCAAGTACCCATTTACGTCTTCAACAGGTAAGCCACTGCTCACCTCTTTTCTCTCCCTCCAGGTTTCTCTGCTCTTCCTGCAGCTTACTATCTCTAATGAAATTTTGGAGCAGTGGGTTGATCTCAATGGAAAAACATACAAACTGTTTTTCCTAAATTTTCACTCCACAATCAACACAGAAGACTTCCGTGGTTAAATGTGTAGGTATTTCTTCCCCCACATGTCAAGAAAGCAGTCAGTTCTGCAACTGTGAAATACATATATTTGTATTGTGAAATACATATATTTGTGTATGCTACTCAGCCACCAGTCAACTCAGTAGCATACACAATTTTATAACTTTGGACATTCCAAGGATTTCATGAGTTGTATGTCATAAAATGGGGACTGAAAACCAAATATATGTGTACCTGGAGATAGCATCAGACCCCACACGTTGGGGGCTCAGTCCCACAAAATTGCCCTCCACTTCTGATGTCAACCGTAAGCCCAAGGTTTTTTACCTATGCTTATGATTGACCCACTATAAATTGGAATTTTTACAGCATGTCTCTGGGTTCAATTCATTTGCTGGAGTGGCTCACAGAACTCAAGGAAAACGTAATTCAAGTTTACCAGTTTATTATAAAGAATAATACAAAGGGTAAAAATGAAGAGATGCATAGAGCAATGCATGGGTAAAGAGGCATGAAGCCTTCGTACTCTCCTCATGCATGCCATTCTTCAAAAACCTTCACATGTACAGCAATGCAGAAGCATTCTGAATCCTGATTTTTGAGGGGTTTTATGGAGGTTTTATTGCATAGGCATGATTGATTAAACCATTCACCATTGGTGGTCAACTGAACTTTCAGCCCCTCTCTCCCATGCTGGAGGTTTAGGAGTGGAACTGAAAGTCTCAGCCCTCTAATCCTGCCTTGGTCTTTCAAGTGACCAGCCTAATCCTGTGGCTACCTTGAAGCTGTCAGCCACCAGTCAACTCACTAGCATACACAATTTTGTAACTTTGAACATTTGAAGTATTTTACGAGTTGTGTGTCAAAAAATGGGGACTGAAGACCAAATATATGTATTTCACAATATCACAGTTGCTGTGTCAACTTAGCTTTATAATAGGTTCAAAATTGGTCATGAAGTTAGAGTTTGTTGAATTTTATTTGGTTGTAAATATAGAATTGAAGTATCTTAAACTTCTCAACATCTAGAGATGAAGACAGGAGTTTTATTTGTTCACTCTTGCATAGTTTAGAATTTTAACAATAGTATATATGATATTAAAATAGCTAGTTATATTTAAAAATATATACCTATCATAAATATATCACTTAATTCTTTGTAAAAATTGAGGTACATTAATCTATATTTATTGATTTATAACAAAAAAGTAGTTTAAAACAATAAATAGAATAAATATTTTAAGAGAACTCTGAGTGATGATAGTGTTTCTGACTAAAGTATGATGCAAACTAGTTCATGTGTATGTGTCAAAGGACAGGAACAGATAAAATATGTCTGCTTAGGTTATTCCTACATTTTCATGTAGATTTTCTGTAAGAAAGTTTCTTGGACTTTTTAAAAAGAATCTGGAGCATGGAAGAGAGATGAAAGGACAGCTTGGAAAAAAAGGGTGAGTTTTCTGATGTAAGGAAATGTGTATATTGTTGAGAGTAAAGGATGGGAATAGTGATTACAGAATGTCAAATAAATTGCAGAATGAGAAAAACCAGAGGAAGAGGGTTTTCAAAGGGTTGTGAATTATAAGTAGTAATAAAGTGGTATTTCTGTGTAAATATCTTTTGGCTGGTGGATTTGACTGTAAGATTGCTTTCTGACTAGGCAATAGAGATTCTAGGTTCTAATTTCAGAGTTAAGTTGTTATAGGTAAATCCAGCAAATGTTTAGAGCTCTTTTATAGAATGTTAGTTAGGCTTTTCATGTCTTCATTTTACTGTTTTTATGTAATAAATTTTCATGAGACAAAATATAATGTTTTATGATGAGAAAATCAATAACAGCTATTTTTCAAAGTCAGTCTTTTTTATTTTTTTATTTTTTATTATTATTTTTTTAATTTTTATTGTATTTTATGTTTTGGGGTACATGTGAAGAACATGCAAGATTGTTGCATAGGTACACACGTGGCAGTGTGATTTGCTGCTTTCCTCCCCTTCACCTATATCTGGCTTTTCTTCCCATGCTATCT
>CAUYLG010069272.1:0-17330 GCA_963573385.1 Cacajao melanocephalus | reverse complement strand
CACATATAATGTTAATATACTGCTGGACTCCAAATAAACACCTCTTACCTTTAAATGTTTCAAAAAATCCATAAGTATGTATGTATACAATTATCTATTTATTATATATATACTTGGTATATATTTATAATATATATACTTGATATATATAATATATATATATCAAGTATATATTTATTTATAATTATATATACTAGTATATATATTGATGATATATATAAGTATCAATATTTACAATATACATACTTGGTATAAATATTGGTATAAAAAATATTATTTTATATATTGTTATGGTATAATATATATACTTGGTATATATATATTTATAATACATGGTATACCAATGTTATATATAATATATATACCAAGTATATATATATATTTATAATATATATAATATTTATAATATATATTATATATACCAAGTATATATATATTATAAATATATACCATTGGTATACCATGTAGACATGGTATACATCAAGTATGTATATATACCATGGTATATATACAATATATACATGTATGTATATATACCATGGCATATATACTAAATATGTATATATGTATATATATATAATTCTATATACATATATTCCTAGATTTTGGCATTGTATTCTCTACCCTTACTAACTATAAGTTCTTTATTATAGAAATATTGTAGCTTACATTTTACATTTTCATAATATTTAAATTTTATATTTTCATAATATTTTAACATAGCAACCTATCAATAGTGGCTCCTGGGTTTTAAATTTTCTATGAAAAACTAATTTATTCTGAACCATATGTAATTTCAGGTTTTCCAAGGGTAGATTAACCTCACAAAATTATGTTCAAATATCACAATTCTGTTGGCACCATCCAAAGAATGCATCAATATTCAATTAAATGTAAATAAAATTATTTTTTCTCCTTTATCTCTTTTCCACTGGGACATGTAAGTAACCTGTTGAAATATATTACTGATGGAAATTAAATGTAAATTACTTTTTTTTTTTGAGACAGAGTCTCACTCTGTCGCCCAGGCTGGAGTGCAGTCATGGCTCACAGCAACCTCCGCCTTGCGGGTTCAAGTGATTGCCCTGCCTCAGCGACCCGAGTAGCTGGGACTCCAGGCACATGCCACCACACACAGCTAATTTTTTGTATTTTTAGTAGAGACAGGGTTTCACCGTGTTACCCAGGAAGGAGGGTCTCGATCTCCTGATCTCGTGATCCACCCACCTCAGCCTCCCAAAGTGCTGGGATTACAGATGTCAGCCACCGAGCCCAGCCTTTTTGTTTTTTTTCCAGACAGTCTTGCTCTGTCACCCAGGCTGGAGTGCAGTGGTGCGATCGCAGCTCACTGCAACCTCCGCCTCATGGGTTCAAGTGATTCTCGTGCCATAGTCTCCTGAGTAGCTGGGATTACAAGCACATGCCACCACACCTGGTTAATTTTTATATTTTTTTAGTAGAAGCAGCATTTCACCATGTTGGCCAGGTTGGTCTCAAACTCCTGACCTCAGGTGATCCACCCACCTCGGCCTCCCAAAGTGCTGGAATTACAGGCATGAACCACCACCAGCCTAAATTATTTCCTTTTTTTAAAAAAATTTTTTTTACTTTAAGTTCTGGGGTACATTGCAGAACATGCAGGTTTGTTACATAGGTATTCACATGCCATGGTGGTTTGCTGCATCCATCACCCTGTCATCTGCATTAGGTATTTCTCCTAATGCTATCCCTCCCCTAGCCCCCCACCAAATTACTTATTTCTTAATTTATGGAGCCCGTATGCATTTGGGAACTGATCTAGGTGCTGGGTACAGCCATGAATCAGGCAAACAAAAGCCATTTAGTCTAATAGGGAAAACTGAAAACAAACTCATAAACAAGCAAATGAACAAACAAGACAATATGGATAGTGATGAGTGCTATGAAGAAAACAAAATCTGCCAATGGGATGGATGGTGGCCAAGAGAGAGTTGGGGGGAGAAAGGGGACAAGGTGGTCAGGAAACTGGAAAAGGTGATATCTGGATCAAGATCAGAGGAGGGGAAGGAGCTAGCCTTGCAAAGAGTCAAGGGTGGTAGTGGGGGACGCACAGGGGGAGTATTCCAGGCAAAGGACCAGCAAATGCAGAGATCCTGAGGCAGGAAGGAGCTTGGGACTACAGTGCAGGGAAAAGGCAGGAGTGGGGCTAGTGAGAGATGAGATCCAGGAGTTAGGCAGGGCCAGATTATGTAGCAAAGAATTGGGGGTTTATTCTCAGGAGAAGAAGCTGCAGGAACTGACTGTATTTTTGAAAGATCACTCTGTCTACCATGAGGCAAAGGGAAGAGGCAATGTACATAATAAAAATATATATTTGATCGTGGCATGATGGCACATGCTTGTAGTGCCAGCTATTCGTGAGGCTGAGAGAGAGGATCACTTGAGCCCAAAAGTCCAGCCTGAGCCACGTAGCAAGACCTCGGCTCTACAAAAAAGAATAAATAATAATATATGTTCACACGCCCACACACACACATTTTCTGCTTTCAGTCCCTGGTACAGAGCTTCTAAAACCCTTGTAATTTCCTGAAACAGAGTTCCTAATCCCTTGGAATTTCCTGGGTGACAGGACAGGCTTTTGTTCTAGTGAAGTGACTCTTGGTGGGCCCCTGCATGGTGGCTGGTCACTAGAAAGACTAAGCCATGATTAAATGCTTGCAACTTTCAGACTCTAGGAAAGGTAGAAGGGATGGAGATGGAGTTAATCATCCATCATGCCTTCGTGATGAAGTCTCCATAAAAATCCCTCAACTAGGAGGTTGGGCCAGTTTCCAGGTGGGTGAACCCATCCACTTGCTGAGAAAGTAACTCATCTCAGCTCCACAGGGACAGAAGCTCCTGCACTCAGGATGCTTCTGAACTTTGCCTATGTAAGTGTCCATCTGGCTGCTCATTTTATCCTTTAAAATGTCCTTTGTAATAAATAGGCAATCGTAAGTAAGCTGTTTTCCTGGGTTCTGTCAGCTGCTCTTGCAAATTACTGAACCCAAGAAGGGGACCATGGGAGCCTCTGGTTTGCAGCCAAGTTGGGCAGAAGTTGTCGGGAAGCTGGCAACCTATGACTTGCAATTGGCATCTGAAGTGGGGGCAGTCTTGTGGATTTGCGTCATTAACTTGGGAGTCTGCGCTAACTCTAGTTAATAGAAGAGTCGAATTGAATTGCAGGACACCTAGCTGGTGTTGGAGAATTGGTTGTTGGTAGGGAAAAAAAATCAAATATTTTTGTGACCAGAAGTGTTCTGTGTTGAGTGTAAGTAGAGAAAAAGCAGTTTGGTTTTTTGCTATAGTGGAAGGGACAAGAATGGAAGCAGGAAGACCAGTTAGGAAATTAACGGAGTCTAGGGGAGACACTATGGTGACCCTAAGTAAGGTGCTGACAGTGCCCACTGTGGGGATGGTGAGATGTGTTCAGATTTAAAATATATTTAAGAGATACAACCTATAGGACTTGCTGGTAGATCGTTTCATTTTCCCTGAATATTATCTCTCTTAAGCTACATTTCCAAAGCTTTTCTGAAATAATTTTAGATACAAGCTTCTTGACCTCACCTCCCTACTCATATGTATACCACATACCTATCTTGTGCCTCAGGAAAATGCCCCCCACTTTTCTTTGTTTTCTTTTCTTTTCTTTTCTTTTTTTTTTTTTTTTTGAGACAGAGTCTCGCTCTGTTGCCAAGCTGGAGTACAGTGGTGCAATTTTGGCTCACTGCAACCTCCACCTCCTGGGTTCAAGCGATTCTCCTGCCTCAGCCTCCCAAGTAGCTGGGACTACAGGCACGTACCACCACGTCCAACTAATTTCTGTATTTTCAGTAGAGACGGGATTTCACTATGCTGGCCAGGATGGTCTCGATCTCTTCCCCTCGTGATCCACCTGCCTTAGCCTCCCAAAGTGCTGGGATTACAGGCATGAGCCACTGTGCCCAGCCTACCCTTCTTAAATCACATTTGGTCCTAATGGCTTACCCTGCCATTTATTCCAGGGCACCAAATGCATCTTAATCACTGCTGTGTCTGCAGAGCCCAGAAGTAACTCTTAGCTAACTGTTCCCAGGCCTTACAATTCATACCCTCCTACAGACGCCTAGAGAAATCCATTTCATACTTGTGCATGACTCTTTGCATGCCCAAGACTTCTGCACCTTGGAGAGTCTACTCCATAAGCCTGCAGCAGTCAGTTGATGGTTATCAGGACCCAGCTCAACTTTTGCGTGATTCATTTACTTAACTCTTTGCCACTCTCAGAGAACAGAACTATTAGTAGCATCAGCCTATGGCTGAAGAGAACAGTTCATAGATGTGTTTTGCAAATTGTGAAACAACACTCAGCTAGGATTTAAGTCAGGTGGAGCTCAATGGGACTGAAACTTCTGGCCCCATGGAGAACAGCTTCTTCAAGAACAGCTGCCCCAGGAACAACCCTCTCCCCCTCCTAATCGTCAGAGTTAGAACACAACTCTGGAGACAAATTGCCTGGAATGGAATCTGAGTGTCACTACATTTTAGTTGCATTACCTGGGACAAAGTATTTAATATCTCTGTGCCTCTGTTTCCTCATCCATAAAAGAGAGAACTACAGACTCCTAGAGAAATTTGTTTCATACTTGTGCATGACTCTTTGCATGCCCAAGACTTCTGCACCTTGGTGGGTCTATACTCCATAAGCCTCCAGCAGCCCCAGTAACATTCAGTGGATGATTATCCGGGCCCAGCTGATTACAAAGACTTTTACAGGATTCATTTACTTAACTCTTTGCCACTCTCAGAGAACAGAACTATTAGTAGCATCAGCCTATGGCTTGGGTCTAAAATTGTTTCAGAAAAGCTTTGGAAATGTAGCTCAAAAGAGATAATATTTAGGGAAAATGAAATGATCTACCAGCAAGTCCTATTGATTGTATCTCTAAAATATGTTTTAAATCTGATCGTCATAATGCTAGCCTCATTATATGTAAGGATTAAGTGAATTACTACATACAAGGTGTTTAGAATAAAAGCTGCTATAGAACAAGTGCTGTGTAAGTATTAGCCATCATATCCCGTCATCATTATTCTCCTGACCTAACCACCAACACATCACCCTCATTTTATATTTGTGCAACAGAATTTCAGCTATGTGATTACTAAGCCATTACCAAAAGCCCCTGGGTAGATGTCTGTTGAGTGGGTTGTTAAGGTAATGCACAGCAAGGTCATTACAAAAGAAAAAATGTTGTTAGGGGCAAAGTGATAAGGTAGGTGATTGTCAGAGATACTAAAGAGACATTTAATAAGCTGTGATTAATTTACTCTGAATAATGCATTGAAGTGTGAAGGCATTTTCAAAGCATTATTTGGATTAAATTACTTACTGTTCCAAGGCTCATTTCACTAACCAGGAAGTGTATGGGGTGGGTAGAGATGAGTCTGTCTTTTCCAATATCTGTTTAGTTGTTGCCATATACTGCACCCAATCAGTTCCCTGGCAACTCAGGGTTAAGGTCCTGCACCTCAAGCTCTAGTCTTTACTTAACTGTTTTTAGTACTACAGCTTTTAGGATGTCTACTAGTCAATATGGACTGCATTTATCTGTGACAACAAGAGCAACACATTTCAGCAGCAACAATGATCAAGTTTATTTCCTGTCCATTCCACATGTTCATTGTGGGAGGAACAAGAAGGCCTTGCTTAGCATAGTCATTGAGAAATAAGGCTGATGGAGGCTCCACCTCAGCATGCTTCCTTGATCACAGGGGCAGGGGAAAGGAAGCATACCTGCCAAACCACATGTTGACTCTTGAAGCTTTTGCCTGGAAATGTTCCATCTCACTGCTCATGTTTTATTGGTCAGAACAAGTCACATGGCCAGGACTGGGCTTAAAAGGGAGAGTATGTGCAATCTTCCTGCAGGCAAGTGCCCCAAATATTTGAAGACAATAATATAGGCTACTGTAGGAAAGATTTGACGGAAAGCAGAAAACCCATCTAAAAGTGGCTTAAATAATTGACGGCTTATTTTCTCACACAGCAAAGAGTCTGGAGGTGGATCAAGGCCCAAGGTGGTAAATGTGGCATCTCAAAGATGCCTTCAGGAATGCACTTTATTTCCATCTTCCTACTTTACCATCTATTAGATGCTGCCCATATCTCCCTTCATGGTTACAAGATGGCTGCAGCAGTGCCAGACATCATGGGTAGACCAGAAACATCCAGAGAAGAATAGTAATGTTTCCTCCATTAGTCTCATATTGTTTTGTTTTTAATTTAAAAATTAGGCCAGGAGTGGTGGCTCATGCCCATAATCCCAGCACTTTGGGAGGCTGAGGTGGGAGGATGGCCGGAGCCCTGGAGTTCAAGGCTGTGGTGAACTGTGATAGCGCCACTGCACTCCAGCCTGGGCAACAGAGTAAGACCCTGTCTCTAAAGTAAATAAATAAATAAAAAGTAAAAATAAAATAAATTAGTATTTCCACAGCCTGATTCAGGCACTGTGCCCAGCACGCATTTCAGGGCCTCATCCCAAAATTCATCACAGTTCATCACATGACTCATCACAAAACCACTCTTGCATTTTTGAGAAAATCCTTCTCAGACCCACAGCTTACTTCCTCTTGGGTCCCATTAGTTGCAATGAAATCATATGTCCATGACTTAGCTAGTCATTGGCAAAAGGAGTAAGACTACCTTGGCTACCTTCTGGGTTAAGAAAAGGCCTCTCCTTCCTTTGTACAAGCAACTCTGTTTTCTATAAGAAATAACGGCACTAAACATAAAAATCAGGTAAATGTAACCTTATTTGACCAATTATGGGAAGGTCCTTTTCTCAGAGTGTAAATAAAGAGGGACCACAATGTTCGTTAGTGAAAAGCCTTCATTTGTGCTTACGTAATTAATTTACAGTAGAACAACTATGGGCAAAGAAAGCAGTCAAAACAGGCATTTAATAGGGAAGGATCATTTACTGAAGGGTCAGGGAAATAAGAAACTACTTTGGGTTGATATTACATCCGTCTCAAAAGAGTTGACCAGAAGAATTCACCACTCCCTTCTCTGTGCCCCACCCCCCCGACATTATAATCTCCATTCTTCATCATTTCACCCACCACAGTTACCACGCTTTATTGCCTTTATCTGTACCTGTCTGTCTCCACCTGCAAGACGGTAAGCTCCTTGAAAATATAATCTGTTTCATCTTTTTATTCCTGCGCATAATATAAAACAGCAGTGGCTAAAATCAACTAACTCACTGTGTCAGAGAATCCTTTCTAAGTTCTAAATGATTTGACTCTTTAATATTCACAACATCCTATGAGGCATATGTTATTATTATGTATGCTTTATAAAAGAAGAGATAGAAAGTCAGCAAGTTAAGTCCTTGACCAAACGTACACAACTATTAAATGGGAGAGTTGGGTTCAAATGAAGGAAGCCTAACTGGGTTATGATTAGCACATTTGCCTGACAAATGGGTGAACCCAATATGCTTTAATATACAATAGGAAGGAGAAAGAACAAAGGTGAAGAAAAAGTGATTATTTTATTTACACATAGAATATAAAATCAAGTATGATAGACTTATATTCCATGAGGGTAGGGATCGTGTATGTTTCACTTGTTTAGTGTGGTAACCCCAGCTTCTAGTCCCTGGCACACAGCACGTATTCAGTAATTCCTGGAAGTGGGAGAGAAAAGGAGAGACGGAGGGAAGGATGAAAGAAAGAAGGGCAGCAGGAAGGAAGAGATCAGACAAATAAACACAACCAATGACCTCTTTCTCTTGCTTTCTATTTTTCCTCCCTTCTCTTCCTCGATTATTTACATGCATAACTTTACTTGGTAAATCTACCTCTTCCCTAGGATAGGAGGAAGTGGTAGAGGCTCTAAGTAAAAAGGGTTCTCAAAGATAATTTAAATGCAACATTGTTACAGAGTAACAAGTCCTCTCTGCTGCCCTTATTCATTTAGCTTTTGAAACAATGTGTCTTGTATAAAGTAGACTTTTCCTCAAACTAAAACATTTTTTAACAATTTGGACTTGTGCTTTTTCTTCTAATAGTATGCTGCTTAAAATGTCAAGGCAATGAAGGGATGCCAATTCCCACACGGGCATATTGATTTTTGTAAAAACCAATGCAGGCTGGGTGCGGTGGCTCATGCCTGTAATCTCAGCACTTTGGGAGGTCAAGACGCCAGATCACTTGAGGTCAGGAGTTCGACATCAGCCTGGCCAACATGGTTAAACCCTGTTTCTACTAAAAATACAAAAATTAGCCAGGCATGGTGGTACATGCCTGTAATCCCACCTACTCAGAAGGCTGAGGCAGGAGAATCACTTGAACCTGGGAGGCAGAGGTTGCAGTGAGCCGAGATTGCGCCATTGTACTCCAGCCTGGGTGACAGACTGTCTTAAAAAAAAAAAAAAAAAAAACCCAACTCTGTCTCAAAAAGAAAAAAAAACTCAATGCAGGGCCATAGCCATAAGCAAATGAACAGCAATAATTAAAGGCTAGGAAATGACCACTGTCTGTTGATGGGACAATTACTCCAAAGCTCCTCTATAAAAAACTGGTTATGTTACACAGATAATAGTCTGTCAACACTAAAATCACTATTTTTTTCTTCTTGCTTTCAGCACTATTGTCATAGAACTCTGCTTTCAGAGATTGCTTCAAACAGCCATACAGACTTAACATTTCAGATTCAATCTTTAGACCATACAGACTCTGCACTCTAGTTTCAATAAGCAGCATACAATCATGATGAAACTGAAGCATTGCATTCAGAATTTTAGGTATTCCTATTCATAATGGATGTCTAGGTTTCTGTCATTAATTTTGTCATTTTGATTCCTGTCTAGAAAGCTAATTTTTAAAAGTATCTTTTTGTTCTAGTTTTTTATTTTTATTTTTTCAAGAGACAGTATCTCACTCTGTCACCCAGGCTGGAGTGCAGTGGCACAATTGTGCTCACTGCACCCTCAGCCTCCTGGACTCAAAAAATTCTCCCACTTCAGCCTCGCAAGTAGCTGGGACCACAGGTGTGCACCACCACATCAGGCTAACTATTATTGTTATTATTATTTTCTGTAGGGATGAGGTCTTGCTGTGTTGCTCAGGATGGTCTCAAACTCCTGGATAAAGCAATCCTCCTGCCTCAGCCTCCCACAGTGCTGGGATTGTAGGCATAAGCAACCACACCCAGGCTTTTGTTCTAAAATTGAACAAGAACTTCATGAGTATCCAAATATTCAGACTTTTTTTTTGTTTGTTCTTCATTTTCAGATTACTTGGATTCCATTCAAATGTATTTGAGTTATTGGGATTTTTTTCTTTTTCCAGAAATGAACTCATCGACTTTTCTTCACCCTGACTTTCTCCTCCTGGCTTCTCTTTCTTGGTTGATGGCACCATCAACCACTGTGATGCAGCCCAGCACCTCAGCCACTGTTGACCTCTCACATTATTGCCATGTATATCCAGTTAGCCGCCAAGTCCAATTGTTCATTCTCTAGATCTGTCATTTTCTTTTCATCCTCATATCAAGACCTTCATCATCCTCTCTTAGAATATTGCAATGACCCTCAAACTGGCTTCCACCATTTGTCTCTTATTCTCCAACCCATATTTTATGTTTTTGTTCAATTGTTTTCCCAAAAGAGATTTATCGTATTTTTCCCCTGCTCAAAAACCTACAATGGCTCATATTACCAATTTTTTTGGTCTTTAAAAGTCAAACTCTTCAATGGCTTGAAGACTCTTCTTCAGTTTATCCCAACCAACTCTAGCAACTGCATCTCCTGTCACTTCCCATCATTACCTTGATTATTCCTTCATAGGTATATTTTCCTCAGATTTATCATGACATTTCTTAATTCTGTCTGTCTGGCAAATTCCAAATTACCTTTCAATGCCTTGCTCAAATGCTCTGTCCTTTTATGGAAACTTCCTTGTTTTCCAGGCAGAATTAATCCCTCCTTTCTATGCTCCTGTAGCATTTTGTTCAGGTTCTTATTATGCCCCTTATTGGGTTCCCAGACGCAGTTCATGATCCGAGGATTTGCAGGGAAGGGTTTTGTTAAGGAAATGCTCCCCAATGAGTCTGGCAAGTGACTGAGGAAAGCAAGACAGGGAAGAGAAAGAGACCAAGCAAGGGTGAGAAATTTGGTGAAAGTCCCAAGGCGAGTAGCCCAGCTCAATTCCATGGGGAAACTCTGGCCATTAATTGATGTCCTTCTGTAAGACGAGGGAGCTGGGCTTGCTTTCTCCCACACTGAGCAACCACTGGCTAGGGAGTCAGTTCCCAAGCACTTCCTGCTCTCTGCATGCGTTTGTACACAGCAGCCCAAGGGCAGCCACCAAAAGAGAGTCACAGGTGCAGGCCAATGGCAATGACAGCATGTCAGAGCAGATGGAGGAACACACAGAAACGGCAAAAGAAATCCCAGAGTACCTGGGAGGAGGCTCACAATGTCAGCTATGCTTCTTAGTATCGTTTGCATTGTATCCACCTAATCAGGCGCAGTCATCCCCTGCCTCCAGCCAGTGGATGCTGAAGCACTTAAGAGCAAAGACTGCATCTTAGCCATCCTGGTGTCCCTACAGCAGGAAGGACATCACTTTGCGCCTGGAAAGTGATTAAGTAGCATTTATTGATTCAAATGGAATATTCCTCCTGCAACATTTTGCTTCCACTAATCATTTTGCAGAATTTTTTTCCCCTAGCTGGTTTTAGGTAAACAACAATAAGACGTGAATTCTGGAGTTTCAAAACCTTAAATCTTCAACTTTTCACCTCGCACTTTTATTCCTGGGGCAAAAACTTGCTCAGCACATCTTTTTCTAAATTCCAAGACAGGCTGCTTGTTCTGTTCAGTCAAGAATGCCAACCCAAGAAACATTTTTGAAAGATCACAGTCAATGTCATTGCCAAAAGAAGCAGCTCTTGGCACGCAAAGAACCTGGTTCAATATGAGACGCCAGATGGTGATTTTAACTTTAGCTAAATTCCTGCTGAAAAGTGTTTGAACTGCAGATGAGAAAAGCTTCTATGACAAATTTCCAAGTGTTAGAAGCTTCAGAGGAAAATGGCAAGTGTTCATACCCCGCTTCCCTGCAACCACCACCACCAGCCATATGCACACATACCATGGAACATACTTGCATCTGGTAGCTAAGATTCCAACAAAGATGCCTTTGCCTTTTAAGTAAGCCTGTGGACCCTGATTTGATTTTTACTAAAAGTATATTAACTGAGTCCATTGGAAGCAAATACCATTTGATTTCAAAGGGTGTTTTCTCTTAGCATCGGAGATAACTCTTTCCTGTCTACCAATAATTCCGTTGTTAATTGGTAGTTAATCGATAGTCAACTGATACTCGGTGTATCTCCCCTCCCTAAATACTTTCAAATTCCAGGAGATATATGTGAAGTGTAAACTGATGGTGCTTTGCCCAGATGCCCTTGAATACCTTTTGCTGGTTCTGTGTTCTCACGTCCCAGCTTCAGTGTGTTTACTTTCTAATTATTAGCTTTTGCAACTGTCTTCAGAGGGCTGCCCTTGAACTACTGGTGTTTCACCTGTTTGCACAGAGAACTGGAAGTGCCTGGGTGCTTACTGTGGCCCTGAGGTGCCCACAGCCAAGGACTTACTGGTACAGGAGATTGAAAGCCCAGCTCCCCTGACTCAAGTCTGGGAAGACTCTGAGGTGTAATATATGCTCCAGAGCTCCAGTCAGCAATAGGCTGAGACTGGGACTCTGCCTGAATAACACCTGCACTTGGCTTTTTCCCTCCTTCTTTTCCTGTGCTGTTCTTGCCTGCCCACATATCCCCTTGCAGGTCTCTCCTGTAACACATCTTTCATATAACTCACATGCAAATCCTCATCCTAGGACCTGCTTCTGGGAAACCGACCTATGATGATTCTGGGCAATGGAAAAGTTCAAGGAGTATCTTGCTAATAAAGAAAACAGAAATTCTTTCTACAGCAAGGAACATATGCATATCTACTTTATCAATGAAAGTCTCAGAAGGAAATAGTGGATAAATTCAAAGTAGATATTTGAAGAAAGGTTAGTAATGAAGGGACTACTTACAAAGGTGTGGACTGGATTCAGAGAAACAAGGGTAAGTGCCCACCTGGAAGCTAAGATCAGGAGATGCCATTGCCAATTCTAAGCCTCACTGGCAAATGGAGAGTGCAGCTTTGCAAGCCGGTGACAGAAATATGTGTATGTGGAGATGCTGCGAGACAGAAGCTGTGACCTTACAGGTTGCAGCCAGCCTGCAGAGACCCTACAGGGAGTAAGCAGGGTGAATAAACACCCCCACCTTATGCTCCATCTTCCCTCCAATCTTTTGTCAGCACTACCCCATCAGCTGAACATAATGGGAACTAGGGCTTGAGGGAGCCTGTTAATGTAGTACATCTAGGTTAGCATCTCAGGACATACAGCAGGTGGAGAAGGGAAAGGAGAGGATCTTAGGGGACAAACAGAAGCTTTCCAGCACACTTGCCTACATACCTTACACACACACACACACACACACACACACACACACACACAGAGTTTAGCTCGTTCTTGATCTTGACCTTTGACCAGATACACATAAATAAACATAATACACATACACAATACACATAAATAAACTACTTTTCTCTCTGCTGACCTTGTTTCCTTCTATCTTATTTGTTCGCACATTGAGGGACCCAGAGATAGGCTGCATGATGTGTGAGAAGGGAACATCAAAAATCAAGTGACAAAATACATTTTTATTAAAGTCTGAGTATGGCTTTTGGATATCAGCATAACTCCAGCACTTCAGCCTCTAAGATATTTAATGTAGAGTGAAATATGACTCACAGAGCTCACTGCCATAAGATTTATCATCACTGTGACCTCAGTATTTTAGTACAAAAAAGGTCTAAACTACGTCTTTAGAGAATTGTACCCATTTTCTCACAATTGACAACAAAATGCAAATCAAAGATCTTTATGTTGCTTTTTGTAATGCCCTATCTAATTGCTCTCTCATCATTCCAGGTGCAAAGATGCCCTCATTATTCTGTTTACTCCCAAATGTTCTCATTATTGAAAGCAATGCTGTCTTCCTAGTGGGCTCATTTTCTGTTTTTGAAATGGTCACTTTTCTTGGATTTTGGCTTTGGCTTGATTCAGAATATAAGGCACTACAAAGTGTGTAGAGTGGGGTATAAAAGGTCACTCTGCTATTTTAAGGCCTTTGAGATTAATCATGGCAGACAGCATGGGTCCTTGGGATGCTGGCAGGAACTGATGTGGGTGGGATGGAGGATGAAAGATGGAGAGGCACCCCTCCCACGCATCCCTGGAGGACAGGCAAGGCCCAGCAGCTACTATCTTTTTGGTCTACAACCCTCTCTCCGCTGGGTACTCTGCAGATGCCAACACAACTAAGTCAAAAACAGGTGGTGTGCACTTTAACAAATGGCCTACCGGGTTGTCATTTCTAAGTATTAAAATAGTATATATTGGGGCCCAGCACAGTAGCTCACACCTATAATCCCAGCACTTTGGGAGGCCAAGGTGGGCGGATCACCTGAGGTCAGGAGTTCAAGACCAGCCTGGCCAACATGGTGAAACCCCGTCTCTACCAAAAATACAAAAATTAGCTGGGTGTGCTGGCCAGAACCTGTAGTCCCAGCTGTTCTGGAGGCTGAGGCAAGAGAATCAATTGAACCTGGAAGGCGGAGGTTGCAGTGAGCTGAGATCACACCACTGCACTCCAGCTTGGACAACAGAATGAGACTCCATCTCAAAAAAAAAAAAAAAAAGGAAACAAAATTAAAATTGGGCTATTTTCTTCAGAAATTTTATGTTTAACCATACTTTTGAGGGGCCAATGAAGTTAGAGGATGGTAATTCTTTAAAAATATTTGTAAACACTGGGCTTCATTCCATGGCAGCTGTCTGAGTCAGTCATAAGCCCTCTCAGAAGGCGAGTGCTGAGGTGGAGGGTCAGGCCTAGAGGTGTCATGCATCCACTGTGTGATCCTGAGCAAAGCACCCAACCTTCCTGAACACAGCTTTCTTTTAACAGTAATGGAATTGGGTTGGACAGATTCCGCATCCTCTTCTTGGTCTGACACTGCATTTATGGCACCCATTACCCCCGTGTGGCCGGTCTGAACTGAGACATGCTGTAAATGCCAAGCACACACCAGGTTTCAAAGGCTTAGAACAAAAACAAATGCAAAATATCCCATTACTACTTTTTATGTTGATTACATGTTGAAATGATCCTATTTTGGGGTATATTGGGTTAAATAAAATCTAAAAATTAATTTTACATGTTTTTACTCTTTTAAATGTGGCTCCTAGAAAAATTGGAACTACATATGTGGCTCATATTATATTTCTACTGGACAGAAATGTTTTAAAATGTATGTTTCTGGGTTGCCATTTCTTTTGTGTGCACATCAAATTCTAGAGAATTCAAAGTAGTCTTGCTTGGGGGAAAAATGTTTCATTTTCCATTCAAAACTCTTTTACCAAAAAAGTAAAGATTTCATGTCATATTGGTTAAGTGTTTAAGAGTGTATGAGGGAGGGGGCCAGGCATGGTGGCTCACTCCTGTAATCCCAGCACTTTGGGAGGCTGAGGCAGGCAGGTCACCTGAGGTTAGGAGTTTGAGGCCAGTCTAGCCAACATGGTGAATCCCTGTCTCTACTAAAAATACAAAAATTAGCTGGGCATGGTGGCACATGCTTGTCATCCCAGCTACTCGGTGGGCTGAGGCAGGAGAATTGCTTGAACATGAGAGGCAGAGGTTGCAGTGGAGGAGCTGAGATTATGCCACCACTGTCCTCTAGCCTGGGCAAGAGTGACACTCTGTCTCAAAAAAAAAAAAAAGTGTATGTGGAAGGGAACACCAATGTTTCTTAAACTAAAATTTCATTTCCCTCCTCCTTCAAATGAAGCAACAGTGGCAGTCTTTTGGCACTTGCAGTCTTGAGAACAGCAGAACATTGCCAACGTGCAGCCACATGAAAAAGGATAGTTTCAAAAGTAAAGATCAATCCCCAATCCACCCATCCCATGTATACATATGCAACATCTCTTCTCCACATGAATGCCAAGTATTTGGAAAGTACCTAAGTGCTCAGCCCATGGGATCCAAAAGACACGTGCAATAGCCACTTCCCGCTATGCTTCCTTCAATTGCTGGGCTAAATAATGAACAGGGGACAGAGACAAGGCATCCAATACACATGAGGACTGATGATCTGGGCAGAAAGAGCAGCAGAGGGAAGATCTGAGGATTCACATGAGCAGAGGGAAGGGAGGGAAGGTTCCCTGCAGACACTGAGGATACATAAATTTGCATTGACCAGGAAGGACCTTGGATGTCAGGAAAAAGATCTAGGACCTGATGTGAAAAGCAATGGTCAGAATGATCGAATAGAAGCCAAGTTTTAGGGAAACCATTGCTTTCTTCTCTGCCGTGCTATAGCGTGTGTCTGTCCCCTAACTGGAGAATGTCATTAGAGTCCAATGCCACCTAACATCATTCCCTTACTCTCTCATGAGTGCATATCTTTGCCTTCCCAAGGGAAAATTATACATTCCTCAAGGGCAAGAACCAGGGTTGATTTTTGCTTCATTTTGTTTTGTTTGAAACAGGGTCTCACTCTGTCACCAGGCTAAAGTACAGTGGCATAATCGTCGTTCACTGCAGCCTTGACCTCCTGGGCTCAATTGATCCTCCTATGTCAGCCTCCTGAGAAGTTGGGACCAGAGGCACGTGCTACCCAGCCTGGCTAATAACAAAAGGGGAGTAGAGTAGGGGGTCTCACTGTGTTGCCCAGGCTGGTCTTGAACTCCTGGGCTCAAGCCATCCACCCACCTCAGCCTCCAGAAGTGTTGGGATTAGAAGTATGAGCCACCATGCCCAGCCTGATGTTTATTCTGAACATCTTATGACTTTCAGAACAGTATTAGGCATAAGGTAGACACTCAATGCTTACTTAGAAAAAATAAATTGTTTGGAATCCTGGTTTCCTCTTCTTTCATTTTCTTCATAAGGAAAATGAAGAGAGAATCCAAATTTCTAATAGGTGTCCCCCAGGGGCAAAAGTGTAAATCAGTTTGCCTTCTGTCACCTTCTCTTCTCTTTTCTATACTTTTCTTTTTTCTTTCTGGGTTCTTAACCACCACCATTTTGCTGCTGGAACTCTTAGCCCTTGACTGGCATATCTGGAACCCAATTTTCTCCCTTTTTCTTTTCCTCATTCATCTTCCTTAGAGCCTTGGGGAGATCACTGATGTCACTTTCTTTCACCCAGTGAGTTCCTGGACCAGACTATAACTGATCATCTACTTTAACAATTTGGCTGTCCTTGACACAGCTCTGCAACTTGCCTGAAAACTCTCCTGCTGAGTTCAAATGGTCACATAAATAAGAAAGATATCAATTAAAGAAGTTTGGAAGGAGCTAGGAGTTGCTACATGAGTGACAGGCTGTTTGACTATGACTATTCTGTGAATGAAAAATAGTTTATACCCAACTGTGACTTGGGAGAGGGTAGACCATGTTTAGTTAGAGCCTTTTTTTGACTAAGAAAAAAAATAAATAACTTTTCAGGTCCCAGGAAGTTTACAAAGCCTGACTCTCTCTTTCTTTCTCTCTCTCTCTGAAATTTACAAAGCCTCTCTCTCACTCTCTCTCTTTCTCTGTCTCGTTTGTTGTCCTGACTTTAAACTGATGATTTCAAAATTACTTTAAGAAATAATAAAGAGTAGGCCAGGCACTGAGGCTCACCTGTAATCCCAGCACTTTGGGAGGCCAAGGCAGTATCACTTGAGATCAGGAGTTCAAGACTAGCCTGACCAATATGGTGAAACCTTGTCCCTACTAAAAATTCAAAAATTAGCCAGGTGTAGTGATGCACACCTGTAATCCCAGCTACTTGGGAGGATGAGTCAAGAGAATCACTTGAACCCAGAAGGTGGAGGTTGCAGTGAGCCAAGATTGCTCCACTGCACTCCAGCCTGGGCAACAGAGTGAGACTCTGTTGGAAAGAAGGAAGGAAGGAAGAAAGGAAGGAAAGAAGGAAGGAAGGAAGGAAGGAAGGAAGGAAGGAAGGAAGGAAGGAAGGAAGGAAGGAAGCAGAGTAAGTTTCTCTTCCCTGGATTATTCTTTTTTTTTTTTTTTTTTTTTTTATACAGAGTCTTGCACTGTTGCCCAGGCTGTAGTGCAGTGGCCCCAAAAAAGCGCAAAGCAACCACCACCACCAGGGTACAACCAATACACCAGCCGCCGCCACCCC
>CAUYLG010069271.1:0-48930 GCA_963573385.1 Cacajao melanocephalus | reverse complement strand
TTTACAATAGCAAAGACCTGGAACCAACTCAAATGCCCATCGATGATAGACTGGACAAGGAAAATGTGGCACATATACACCAAGGAATACTATGCAGCCATAAAAAAACGATGAGTTTGTGTCCTTTTTAGGGACATGGATAATCTGGAAACCATCACTCTCAGCAAACTGACACGAGAACAGAAAATCAAACACCACATGTTCTCACTCATAGACAGATATTGAACAATGAGAACACATGGACACAGGGAGGGGAGCATCACACACTGGGATCTGTTGGCAGGGGACTAGAGGAGGGACAGTGGGGGATGGGGAGTTGGGGATGGATAGTATGGGGAGAAATGCCAGATTCAGGTGACGGGGATGGAGGCAGCAAACCACATTGCCATGTTTGTACCTATGCAACAATCCTGCATGTTCTGCACATGTACCCCAGAACCTAAAGTGCAATAAATTATATATATCAAAAAAAATCATTGGCCTCCCACTTAAATTTACTTACTTTCTTCCTGCCATTTTCTCCCCACCAAATAATACAATTATTGAACCCAGGAGGGGGAGATTGCAGTGAGCAGAGACTGCATCAGTGCACTCTAGCCTGGGGTACAAAGCAGGACTCTGACTCAAAAACAAATCACTTTTTAAAAATAATAATGTTGGCCAATCATAAAATACTAATATAAACAGAAGTATCAAAACCTTGAAAATGCCTCATCAAGAGTTATACAAAAAGGGCAATTTTGTGAGTGAAACTTTTCTTCCAGTTGGCATCCAATTGTGTTTGAATGGTTTCATTAATCAAAAAAAAAAAAATCAAACTCTGGATCCATTAAACTAACACCCTATGTCACGATTTTGACCTTTCTCAGTAACAGTTGGTACCTATTTCTCCTTTTTGAATCTGAGAAAAATATTTGTATTTTCATCTTCTACCATA
This sequence comes from Cacajao melanocephalus, assembly GCA_963573385.1. Classification (NCBI taxonomy): domain Eukaryota; kingdom Metazoa; phylum Chordata; class Mammalia; order Primates; family Pitheciidae; genus Cacajao; species Cacajao melanocephalus. The sequence continues at coordinate 47,993 of CAUYLG010069271.1, read as the reverse complement.
GAAAAATATAGTAATGTAAAAGCAAACCCCTAATCCTGAAACACGCCAGAAGCTCATTCAATTTTGTTTTCCTTTGGCCCTGAGATTTCCCCACTCACTTTCAGGAATAAACAGCTTCAGAATGCAATCTTTATAGCTTTAATAGCTCCTGGCATTTACGGTCTCTCAGCTCATACCACTCTTTAAACTCTCCTTGTTCAAACACTTGAGGCTTCTGCATTCAGTCATTCAGTGCTCTAAGGTCTCCTGTGTGTTCCGCTTCTTTTTCCCCTTGGTTTATTTTCTTCTTAACTGGATACTGTTGAACCTGCTTTGTGTCAATCTTATGAGCAAAAGGAGGCAATTGAAACATTTTCAGTTTAGTTTTACAATATATGAATTACTTACACATTTTTCATAAAATACATTCATTTGCTTTAACACCAGCTTTAAGGTATCTGTATACGACATTTTATATTTTTTTAAAAGAGTAATCAAAATGTTGATTTGATAAAGATAGCCGAGAGTTTGTGTATGAATTTTCCTTTCTATTGTTCTAAGATGACAAGGCTTTTCTGGAACATAATTCTGTTAAATCAGCAATTTAAAGTGGGAATGGATTAAATGTTTCCTTAATTCATTCTGGAGCCATGTGATCCAATAGAATGTCAACTAGCCACATGCTAATCCTAATTGAGATGGGCTGTAGATATGAAATACACACTGATTTTGCCGGATGCAGTGGCTCTCGCCTGTAATCCCAGCACTTCGGGAGGCTGACATGGAGGATTACCTGAGGTCGGGAGTTTGACACCAGCCTCACCAACGTGAAGAAACCCCATCTCTACTAAAAATAATACAAAAATAGCTGGGCGTGTTGTTGCACACCTGTAATCCCAGCTACTTAGGAGGCTGAGGCAGGAGAATCGCTCGAACCTGGGAGGCGGAGGTTGCGGTGACTCAAGATCATGCCATGGCACTCCAGCCTGGGCAAAAAGAGTGAAACTCCATCTCAAAAAAAAAAAAAAATACACACTAATTTGCAAGCTTTAGTATGAAAAATGTATAAAATATGTCATTGATAATTTTGGCAGTGATTACAACAGAAATAATATTTGGATATAATGGAGTAAAATGATATTATTATACTTCCTCTTTTATTTTTATATTTTAATGTGATGACTAAAAAATTAAAAATTTATTAAAGTGGTTTGCATTTATTATTTGTTATAATTCTATCGGACAATATTTCTTCTTTCTTTCTTTCTTCTTTTTTTTTTTTTTTGAGATGGACTCTGTCACCCAGGCTGTAGTGCATTGGCACCATCTCGGCTCACTGTAACCTTTGCCTCCCATGTTCAAGTGATTCTTGAACCTCAGGCTTTCTTCTTGATTTACAGACCATGGTCTTTTTGCTCTGTCTTACATGGCAGAAAAGGATAGACCTCTCTGTTGTCTCTTTTTCTGAACCTCTGCCACAGCCTCCCAAGTAGCTGGGACTACAGGTGCCTGCCACCATGCCTAACAACTTTTTGTATTTTTAATAGAGACAGAGTTTCTCCATTTTGACCAGGCTAATCTCAAACTGCTGACCCAAGGTGATCCACCCACTTCAGCCTCTCAAAGTGCTGGGATTTCAGATGTGAGCCACTGCACCAGGCCAATTGTACAATATTGGTAGAGAATTAAGACATGGCATTTTGCAGGGTAAGTTAACTAAATTATTTGAGTTATTTTTGTGAACAAATAAGTGATAAATACAAATATATACATGTAAATATGTATAATTATATATGTATATTCATATTTATACATAACTCCTATGGATTGAATGGTTTTTCCTCCCACCCTCACCCCCTCAAAATTCTGACTCCCAAAGTAATGGTATTTTGAGATGGAGTTTTGGAGAAGCAATGAGGTCATTGAGAGTGGAGCTCTGGTTTGACAGAATTAATATCTTTAGAAAAAGAGGCATCAGAGAGCTCTATTCTTTTCTGCCATATGAGACAGAGTGAAAGGACCATAGTCTATAAATGAAGAAGAAAACTCTCTTCAGGAACCCAGTTGGTAGGCACCTCAACTCTGCACTTCCCAGCCATGAGAACTGTGATAAATAATGTCTGCTATTTAAGTCACCCAGTCTATAATGTTTTGTTATTGTAGTCTGAGACAATAAACACATATACATACATTTATATATATACTTATATCTAATTTATAAATGCGTGTATAGACACATGAACACACAAATACACACAGTCTTGAAATATAATGACTATAGCAATTACTTGAGGATTTTTGTACTTCTGTGCTTTTCTTCTCTTTGCCAAGGCACAACGTCCTAATTTTGTTGCTGTACTATGAAGCATGTCTGTGATGTTTTTACTTTTTATTTTTCTCTGAAAAGTAAAAACATAGAAAGGTTAATATGATGACAAATGCAAGAGTTAATGTTGTAATGTTTTCTTACTGTATGGCTAGAAATGCTTATCTAAATTCCTTTTGTTGCTTGAAAGAAATTAGAATTGCCTCAATAAACTTTGAGATTATGACTCGTTGCTGTTCTAGGAATAAGGTCATGCATTTTAATATGGATTATTTACTTGATAGCATGAGCATGAAATGTTTTTGTCATATACAGATCACAATCAGAAAACCCTTTAGAAGCTAGTATAAATTTCACCTGGAAAAAGCATTGATAAGGTACACATTTTTTTGTGACTTATATGCTATTGTACCACCATTCTAGTAAAGAAAATATAATGTTTCTTCACAAGTGCTTTATTGCTGCATTTCAATCTTACATTGTATTCATCAAAGTTCTCCATAACATTGTTATCAAAGTCTCTGAAATGCATGGGCATAAAGCAAACAGTTGCTAATTGACTTTTTTAATCAAAGATTTTTTTTTCTAAAACATCACATTTTATTTTCTTGCTTCATGTCTAATAATTCTAATGTTCTGCTATAGTCATTTATTGTTTAAGTACTATTATCAATTTTAGGATCATAACTTTTATATAAACTTAGTGACTTTTATGAAAAAGACTGTCATGATCTAGTGGAGACTGTATGAAACACTAAAAGAATAATTAAAAACAATTGAAGAAAAACCATACAATGATTTAAAAGAAGATACTGATTGTGACTACACTTGAATATATTTAATACATTATTTAATATAAGTGCAAACATACCCAGGTATTAGAGAAGCTAGAAAATTCATGTTAATAGAATGATATACAAGTGGAGATACAATGAATATACAACAATATTACAATTCTTAAAGCAAAGAACTATTGTTACTGGTATAACTGAAATCTAAAGATATGTATACAAATGTCTACTCAAAAAAAAGACTTACAGTTTACCCAAGTAAATTTTACTCCTTTGGGAAGCATCAGAGTAATGATAATAAAAGCCTTCTACATTACAGAATCTGACTTTAATCCTTATTTTTTATGTGATCCTGAGGACATCACTACTCTAAGATCTCAATCTCCTAATCCATCAAAAGAAGATAATTATAATTGTCCTACTGAAGGATCTCATGTTACTCAGCAAAACAAAAGCTCTTTGAAAAGTATTGGTAAAATACTAATATATGTTATTACAATTTAAACCCAAGTTGAAATTTTCAAGAGTTGGTAACTGGTCTGCAAAGTAATGCAGATAAGTGTGCTCATGTGAGGCCTGGGAGCTGTACCTGGGTAATATGGAAGAAGTGTAGTGGCAGAAGCATCTAGAGACTTTGCAGAAGAGAAGTGCTGTATCCTATTTGCCACAGATTATGGATAAGAGAAGATTACATTTGTTCAAAATTCAATGAAAATTCAGATTCTCAGTATCCATGTTCAAATTACAGAATTAATAATTACATATAGATAGTACATATGTCTACATATATATCAAGATGAGAAGGCATCATCCAATAATTTGAGGGCCCAGATATAACAAAATTCTTTGTTTTTTCTTTTATTTCTTTTATTATTTTATTTTTAATTGAGACAGGATCTCTCACTCTGTCACCCAGGTTGGAGTGCAGTGGTGAGATCACGGCTCACTACAAGCTCTGGCTATCCTCCACCTCAGCCTCTGAGTAGCTGGGAATACAGGCACATGCCACCACAGCCCACTAATATTTTTTTTTTATTATTTTTGTTTAGTTTTGTATATATGGGATTTGTCTATGTTAGGGTGGTCACCAACTCCTGGACTCAAGCAATCCACCCACAGCAGTCTCTGGAAGTGCTGGGATCACTGGTATAAGCCACTACACTTAGCCTGAATTCTCTTGCTCTTCTTGAGCTGGGATATCCATTTATCTTGTCTGACATTTTCTCCTCTGGTTCTCGGGCCTTGGGACTCAGAATGGGTTATGCTGCTGGCTTTCCTGGGTCTGGAGCTTGTGGAAGACACATCTGGAGACTTCTCAGCCTCCAGAATCAGGTCAGCCAATCCTCACGATAAGTCTCCTCTTACATATCTATCTATATAGCGTTGCTTCTATCTGTATGGAGAACCCCAACAAATAAAATTAGGGAGACATTTAAGATGTGGGAACATCTCGGATAGGTACAAAAGCAGACACACACACACAAAAAAGGTGAGTGCAGAAAGTCTTTCTGAGTGAAACAGAGACTAAAGATCGGAGAATAAAAAATATTGAACAGGATGAGAATGAATAACAATAATTATAAGCATCAGATCAAGTAATTTATAGTTACGATCTGCACATATTAGACAGAGGCATTCAGGATCAAGTAGATGAGGAAGAGGCTGAAGAATGACTACCAAGGAAGCTATCACGGAATTATGCATCCGAAAGAATTTACAAGGAGAAAATGACTGGGCTTTAGGAGAAGGAACGTTAAAATAATAACTAAACAAAATCAAAACCCTCAACCTTCTCCCTGGTGATCTGTAGTACACACATAAACACAATCTTATATATTTGCAAATATTTGACACAATTTTTTAAAACTGGTTTCAAAAAGAGTTTTGAATGCTTTACAAAGAGTAAGCTTTATTTAATTTTCAGAATATGATAAATATGATAAAGTTTTATGTTTTCTGGATTAGAAGTGATATTGAGGTGCGACTCTAGTACATATTTTGCATTAAAAAGTTTGAGTATTGTCACTGAGTAAATAAATCAATGTATATGTTTATATATTGTTTTCATTTTTTTAGAATCATTTTGTAAATACAGTTGGTATTAAAATGAATAATAGAAATGTATTTATTATATTTTATCAAAAGATGAAAGTTAGCTAGCATGATTTTATCCTGGGTGCTTTGGAAATATTTTTGTTCTAATAACATTAATATCCATTAATATGTAGGAAATATTGTTTTACAAGTATGAACTTATAAAGTTTTACAGAAAGCAAAAAGGAAGTACATCATCTCTTACCATAGACCGTATCCTTTTTTTTGTATTTGGAAGAAATTGCAGTATTTTCTCAGTTATTGAGCTTTTCATAAATTATGATCAGTAATTGGCTGTATTTGTGCAGCCTGTTAGAGTAAAACACTCAAACTATGAGTACCGTGGGCACATGTTGACCACATACAACAGGAAGTTTTTTTTTTTTTGAGACAGAGTTTCTCTTTTGTTGCCTGGGCTGGAATGCAATGGCACAATCTCTGCTCACTACAACCTCCTACTCCCCAGTTCAAGCGATTCTCCTGCCTCAGACTCCCAAGTGGCTGAGATTACAAGCATGAGCCACAGACCCCGGCTAATTTTGTATTTTTTCAGTAGAGATGGGGTTTTTCCATGTTGGTCAGGCTGGTCTTGAACTCTCAACTTCAGATGACCCACCCGCCTCAGCCTCCCAAAGTGCTGGAATTAAAGGCATGAGCCAGGCGCCTAGCCACAACAGTAAGTTTTCTTCTGTTGTGCGTAAGATGTGCTTCTCTGGTTCAGGCTGCAGCAGTGATATGACCTTGTTTTTCTACTGAGAAGCTCTATCATGTGCAAAATGATGCCAACAGAGGAAGCACAGTTTGGCAGAGTGTACGGACAGGGCACAGGATTCTGAGGTCAGACATAGGGAACCGCTGTAATAAAGAGAAACACAATCAGGGATAAGAACTCGATAGAGAGGTGGGAATTTGTAAGGCACTTTGGAGGGGTGCTAAGGCTCTGTGAATAAATGAAATTAAAGAATTTTTTTTCTACAACTATTTCTTTGTCATGAATGGGAAATTAAAGAAATTTACACTTTAAGTCAGTGAATGCTGGATATTGGTAGTACTTAGTGGGTGAGAATTATATATCTTCTATGTGTTTATTCCCTGTAATTGTATATTGTTTTGGGATTTCTAAAGCAGTATATAGATGACTGTATCTATACTATATGATATAGTATGTATCTACTCTATATGATATAGTCATCTATATGATATACTATATATATTATATAATTTGTCATAATCATATAAAATAACACAGGTTAACAGTGATTCCTAGTGAAAAACAGATTTCAACATATATAACTTTAAGAATACATGTGCATACATGCTAGTGGTCACACAAGAAAGGTCTGAAAAACTTTCCTAAACTGAATTCAGTTTTGGTTTTAAATATTCTCTTCTTATAATTAAGAAGAATATATTGTATATATAAAACAGAAAAAAAGAAAGTTTATTTTTTAATAATTCTTTTGTCTATGTTCAAAGATTTTGATGTATTGATGCTTTGTTAATGGGGTTAGAATTGTGTTCCATGCATAATTGTAGAAGCACGAATTACGTAATTTTATAACAAAAGATTAATGAGAACTGTCAACCTCCTTCCCTAAGTAAACCTGCTATTTTTTAGAACGCTTGAAATAATATATCTGCTATTTGCCAATTTTTTTACTCTTCTATATCCAGATTAAATAGTATATATAGTTTAAACAATATTGCTAAAAATTTTGACTTAATTTCCTCCCCTTCCTTTTGAGGATTTTTTAGAACACTAAGAATCTGTGGTTGAATTAAAATTGACAAAACTTTTCTTTATAAAGCTAAATTATTACTGCTTATGTTATAAAAATAACATAAAGTTCAATGTGTTAACTAGTTGATAGACGTTCATTTTGGAAAAATGAATACACATTTGTCTAAAGCTCTCAATTATATAATATGCCTTAAGCAAAAACCTGTCAAAATAATTTAGGTAAATCTTTTTTTCCTATAATTTATGAAGGACTGCAGTAAATCAATTTGTAATTTTAAAACTTACAAAGAGCTAGGGAATACTTCGAACATACATGCAGCAGCACAAAAGTAGTTCATTGTCAAAATTATTAAAAAGAAATAAAAATAGATACAATTACTCTATTAAAAATTTATTGTTCACCATAGTATTGCAAATAATTATCTACTTATAAATCATTATTAAGTAGTAATAACAATAGGTGTGATATGATTTGGATTTGTGTTCATACCCAAATCTCCTGTCCAATTTCAGTCCTCAATGTGGAGGAGGTGCCTGATGGGAGGTGATTGGAAGATGAGGGCAGATTTCCCCCTTGCAGTTCTTGTGATAGTGAGTGAGTACTCAGGAGATCTGGTTGTTTAAATGTGTGTAACACTTCCCGCTTCACTCTCTTCCTCCTACTCTGGCCATGTAAGATGTGCCTGCTTCCCCTTCCCCTTCCACAACCATTGAATGTTTCCTGAAGACTCCTCAGCCATGCTGCCTGTACAGCCTGCAGAACCATGACTCAATAAAATCTCTTTTCTTTCTAAATTTCCTAGTCTAAAGAAACTCTTTAGGCAGGGAATGGTGCCTCACGCCTGTAATCCCAGCACTGTAGGAGGCTGAGGCAGGTGGATCGCAAGGTCAAGAGTTCAAGACCAGCCTGTACAACATGGTGAAACCCCATCTCTACTAAAAATACATAAACAAATTAGATAGGCATGATGATGCACACCGGTAATACCAACTATTCTGAAGGCTGAGGCAGGAGAATTGCTTGAACCAGGAGGCAGAGGTTGCAGTGAGCCTAGATCGTGCCATTGCACTCTAGCCTGGATGACAGAGCAAGACTCCGTCTCAAAAAAAAAAAAAAAAAAAAAAGTAGTTCTTTATAGCAGTGTGAAAGCAGACTGACACAAGGTATTTTTCTCTTCTCAGGAATATTGCTCCCGTTTCATCCTTAAAGGTTCAGATTTCAGTGGTGAAGCCACAGGCCCATAATTTCTTTATTAACCAATCTTCTCAGTAGTGCATTATTTACTTTAGAAAAGACACAGAAAGGTATCTAGGCAGATAGATAGAGATAGATTATTGAAACATGTAAATATAGCTACACAGGTATACATGTAAATTTAGATATATCTATACTGCAGTAGACAGAGTAAGGGGAAATCATCATGAGCCATCAGGGCCATCCATGTTCCCAGGCCACATTCCATGCTTGCTGCAGACTATTACTTTACTTGGTTTGTTCCAGTCCCTGGAAATGGTATCTTAGGGGTTTTATCTGAAACATGACATATTTAACAGGTCCCTTTATTTCCTTGGCAAAAGTTTAGTTTCATTATTTTCTTTGTTTTCTCAACACCTTGACCATGCTTACAGCTCTGTCGCCAGGCTGGAGTGCAGTGGTGCAATCTTGGCTCACTACAATCTCCGCCTCCAGGGTTGGTTCAAGCTATTTTTCCTGCCTCAGCCTCCCGCTTAGCTGGGATTACAGGCACATGCCACCACGCCCGGCTAATTTTTGTATTTCTAGTAGAGTTGGGGTTTCACCATGTTGGCCAGGATGATGTCGATCTCTTGACCTCATGATGTGCCTGCCTTGGCCTCCCAAAGTGCTGCGATTACAGGCGTGACTCTTTCCCATTTCTTAGTTTCTCAGACACTTCCTTTCGAGCAGGTTAGTAATGGGTATCTGCCTTAAGAACAAAGTGATGTAGATTTTGCATTCCACTCTCCTGCTGTTCGTTTCCATTGCAATCCTGATCCTTCCGTTGACTGGTTTGAAGAGCTCTGAATAACTGTGTATGTCCTTCCACTTTGGAGAGACTGACAAAGGAGCTGTGCCCCAGCTCTTCCCTACTACATCTCCCAGTGCTTACAAACTGGCAAATTCATAGAGCAGAAAACTGGCAGAGCTTGTCAGGTATATACCAACTCCATTCACCACCCATCTCACAACTGTCTTGATGATTGCTCTTAATTTTTTGCCTTAATATATTATCCAGCTTTTATAATTTTTCTCAGAGGGAGGCTTTGTCTTAACCAAGCTACCCCTTTATATCTAATAGTGGAACCCAGATTTAAATTAAACATGATTACTTTCCAGAAAAAATAGGCTTTAGAAAATAAGCATTTGGGTTAGTTACAAAAATGAACCATCTCATTATTTTTTCTTGTAATCCGTCTTCATCAGCTCTTTTCTGGACAAGTCGGTGAAGACAGGATCTTCTCAGAGGCAGTACTTTCAATCAGATATCTCTATAATTTCATCATTTGCTCTTTTACATAAGACTGGTGCCTACTTTTTCTTGGGAGAAATATTTTTTATCACTTTCTTTTTCCCTATCCATTGGAAATAAGCTTTTTTTCACCCTATTTTTAAAAATCAGTTTACATAGTTACTTTGGTAGGTTGTATGGCATAATAATTCATTAAAACTTAAAAATCATGAATTGTGGATTGGCATTCTTTGAAATAGCTCATAATTTCTACATTATCATGAAACGAGAACTGAAATTTGCTCACGGCCGTATGGAAATAAAATCAAATCCATGTATCAATAAAATCACAATGCACCTAATTTCTGAGATATACTACTAACAGACTTAAGCCTTTTGTTTTACAGTTTATAGCTATCTGGGAAAAATACATTCCTATATTTTTCTCATGCAAAACTTAAGGCTACAGTAAAAATTATGTCACAACTTAAGACTATAGTAAAATTATCACAATTTAAGACTACAGTAAAAATTATCTCCTAGTACTCTTTTTTCCCACATTTGAAAATCATTTTATTTTTGCATGAACTCACATTAAGTTAATGCATATAGTTAAGTCACATGCTATTTTTTAATATGTACTCTATTCTTTTCTTCTTTCACTTATGTCCTATTTTTGTGTTGTTTTCAACTTCATTTTGCCAATATCCTTCATCCAACCATACAAAAAAGTAAGAAGATATGTTTCTCCATGTGTTACATGCAAATATAAACATATGGATATGGAGTCATCCCTGAGGATAATTTTGAAGTTTATTTTTCAAAAACTGAATGATATTACAAATGTTCTTCTTATTTTCTTTAGAAGTTAGAAGTGGTCAGAAATTACATCAGTTTTGTTAAATAGTCTGTCTCTGGACTCTAGAACAATTCTTTTTGTCCGGGTGGTGGCTCACGCCTGTAATCCCAGCACTTTGGGAGGCCACGGCAGATGGGTCATGAAGTCAGGAATTCAGGAGCAGCCTGGCCAAGAAGGTGAAACCTGTCTCTACTACAAGTACAAAAATTAGTCAGGTGTGATGGTGGGCACCTGTAATCCCAGCTACTTGGGAGGCTAAGGCAGAGAACTGCTTAAACCCTGGAGGTAGAGTTTGCAGTGAGCCAAAATCACACCACTGCCCTCCAGCCTGGGTGACACAGCGAGACTCTGTCTAAAAGACAAACAAACAAACAAACAAACAAAACAATTCTTTCCAATAGGGCTTTTTGCCATGATGTGATTTCTGCACATGATGTGACTTTTGCCATGATGTGACTTCTGCCCTGGTCATGGCTACTGAGCATTTGGAAAGTAGCTGGTGCTACTGAGGAGCTAATTCCTTTTGAAAAAGTTTTATCTGGTTTTAATCAATAAAATTCAAATCAAAAAAATTATATGTAGTTATAGGCTACAATAATGTACAGTGCAGCTCTCAGACATGTGTCCAATAAATATAAGTACATAAATACATTTTATTATTTTGATTGTTTTTCAGAATTAGCTATGTTTATGCTTAAAAAACCTTTCTTTCTGTCTTTTATGCATTCTTTATTATTATTGTTATTATTGTATTTGGGATCTGGGGTACATGTGCACATCCTGCATCCTGCAGGATTGTTGCACAGGTACGTACATGCCATGGCGGTTTGCTCTCTCCATCACCCCCACTCCCTGTCGCCTACATCAGGCATTTCTCCCAGTGTTATCCCTCTCCATCCTCCCCACCCTACCCTGCTGTCCCTCCACTCCCCTCTCCTCTACCCCCCACCTATCCCTGTGAATGTTGTTCCCTTCCTTGTGCCCAACTGTTCTCATTATTCATCACTCGCCTACGAGTGAAAACGTGCAGTGTTTGATTTTCTGTTCTTGTGTCAGTTTGCTGAGAATGATGGTTTCTAAATTCATCCATGTCTCTGCAAAGGACATGAACTCGTTTTTTATGGCTGCATAGTATTCCATGGTGTACATGTGCCACATTTACTTTGTCCAGTCTATCACTGATGGGCATTTGGGTTGAATCCAGGTTTTTTGCTAACATAAACAGTGCCGCAATGAACATAGGTGTACATGTGTCTTTATGATAGAACAACTTATAATCCTTTGGGTATATACCCAGTAATGGGATTGCTGGGTCGAACGGAATTTCTATTTCTAGATCCTTAATGTTCTAGTTTCTATTTCTCCTGTAATTTTTTTTGTTTTTTTTTTGCTAGGCATTTGCCTTGTTTACTGGAGCTTTATTTCTGTGGAATAAATTCCCAATAATAGGGTTATAGCTAGGCATATTTTTATTTTAATAGATATAAAAACTGTTAGGTTTTTTAAAGAACATAATATTTCTGAAATATGACATTTATACTAGCAATAAATAATAGTGATACATGTTCTCATTCTAAATTTTTATGTCTATTAGGGATATAGTGGTAACTAATTATAATTTTATTTGCATGTCCATAACAACTAAAGAGATTGATCATCTTTACACATGCTTTTAAACATGTAAATTTGCTCATATGTGAATGCTCTATTGTATAGCTTGCTAACTCCTTGTTAATGTGTAAATTATTTGTGTAACATACATATATATATACACATAATTGTACATATTTTTATATAGTGACACCTATTTATAAATTATCTCTTCTGTTTCACTGCTGTAATTGTTGTATTTCTATCCCAATAAAATGCTGACTTGATTACAATGTTTTTGGTTTGAATATTCACTTTCTTGCATCGTTCGTCTTCCCATTTATACAGGTGGTAGATATGTCTTTTCACATAAAAAAATTAGTTCATTTTGTCTAATTAAAAGTGCTGATACTATCATAATTAAATTCATTTTTATATTTTTATATTTGAGATATTATTAATTTTGAGTGTTATATTTTTATTAAATTTCTGCATCTAAAACATGTCATATTTTTCCATTTTTTGATAATTTGTTTGATGCCATTTTTATATTTCAAACTATTGCATATTTTTGCCTTGATTTTCATGGTTTGTTCAACACTTAATCAGCTAAAATTTATAGCTAATTATTTTAATGACTCTAATGTATTTAATTTCCTGTCTATGTCTATCCTGCCATTATCTCATGTCATTCTTTCCCTTGGCATAAGCTCAAGCCTGATTAGATCCGCCTCTCCACATACTCTGAACCTGTACTACTGCTATTTACTATGGAGGAAAACAGACATTCATAATTATGGTCTTCTGTATAAATTTTATCATATCCTATGAGCAGCAAGAAGACTTTCACATTCTCAGGTTACCCTACAATATATTTTTGTTTATTGTCCTTATTTCATCCTTGCAACATCTTCCCATTTTACTAGGAGTAAAATGAGCCTAGAGTCCTTTTAATAGCCTCATCTCCTTATGCTCTCCCTCTTATATATTGCTACAGAAATGCTGGCCTCCTTGTTCCTCAGATACAGCACACCCTGCACACCTCGCTTTCTGTCATGGCTGAATAATATCCACCAAGATACATGCTGAAAACTGCTTCAGCCACTTTAATGTTCTACAGATAAATCACTTTCTCAATAAGACCTTATCATGATATTGAGTTTTAAAAATTTGTTAAAAATTTTTTATTAGTAAATAGCTAAATAATTTTAACGAGGGCTATTTTAGTATCTTTTGGTGTTATTCTATTACTTATGTATTCCTAATTACTATAATAAATTATAATACGTTAGACCACATTTACAAGGAAGAAATAGACAAGTTTAGAAACGACAAAGGAGGTGTGATAACATCCCTTTGACTGAATTAGATTTGCATGCACTCAGATGGCAAAATAGTAAAATTCTAGGATGAATTGCATCAGCTCATTAAAATAAAAATTTCCAGAATAAATCCAAAAGCTGTATGAAGTACTACCACTTTAATTGTTTTCTTGATTTTAAAAAATTCCCTTTATATTGTCTTTTTGATCAGAGAATTGGCCATTTATATGTTTTTTAATTTCTAAGTAGTTTAGAATTCCATTGTCAACATATATTTTTCTCATTATGATTGGGATTACACAACAGAGCAGAAAACATCTCAAATTTAAGTATTCTGTTTGTTTTCTTTTTTGGTCAAATGCATCATTGATTTTTACAAATAGTTCAGGGTCTGTGAGAAGCATTTTTTGTTTTTAATTTAAAATTCTGTGTCTTAACGTGTGTGCAGGTGAAGGTGTGCCCACTACTACCTTTCTTTACTTTTCTTTTAGCCCTTATAGATGGATTTATGTGACTTATACTTTAAAGGGCTCATAGCAGTTATGTTTTCCTCAAAAAATGTGTTTTATTCTCATAAAATATTCTTCATTTTATCTGATACATTTAACCTCAAATACACATTTTCTGATATAAATACTTCCCCACTTGCTTTCTATCTTGTAGGCTTTTACCTGATATTTATTACTTAATGCTTTACACTGTATTTTACACATCTTCTATATAGAACCCACATAGCTAGCTTTTTTTTTCTTTTTTTGAGACAGAGTCTCTGTCTGTCGCCCAGGCTGGGGTGCAGTGGTGTAAACTCGGCTTACTGCAACCTCCACCTCCCGATTCCAGCAATTCTCATCCTCAGCCTCCCAAGTAGCTGGGACTACAGGTGCCCACCACCACCTCTGGCTGATTTTTTGTATTTTGGTAGATATGGGGTTTCACCATATTGCCCAGACTGGTGACGAACTCCTAAACTCAGGCAATCTGCCCACCTCGGCCTCCCAAAGTGCTGGGATTACAGGTGTGAGCCACCACGCCCAGCCCATAGCTAGCTTTATAACCTAATCCAGTGGTCTCTGACTTTTAAGGGGGATTTATTTAATAGTAATTTTTAATTATTTAATAAATTTATTTATTACTTTAAAATTTTAAGAATTACATTAATTGCTTTGATAATTCAATAAAAAGTCAAGCTGATAGAAATATTAACAAAGCAACCTATCTTTTTGATACATTGTTATCAAAAAATACAAATATTTCTGATCAGTTTTTCCCATTGTTTTCAAACACAATTACTTTAAATTGTACCAGGATTAGAGAATCAATCAGGGATTTAAGCAAGTTTCATTGTCCCAAGATACATGAGTACACAGTGAATGAATCAGACTTTTAGCTTCCATTTCATAAATCCTCAGGACAAGTTACCATTCTGGTTAATCAAAGTTCATAAGTATTACACTTTACTTAAAAGATATTCAAGTTAATGTCGGTCATATTATGAAACTGTTTTCCTGGAATCTGAGGATGATTCTGGCCTTGGAAACAAGCTGGACCTTGTTGGAGATCTTCCTTTCACCTTTGAGAAAAAAGCAGTGGAAGTCTTCCATTGGGAATAGAAGTTAGGTCCGGAGCTACAGATAAGAGTCCACTTTGAACAGGTTTGGAAATCATAAAAGTATTGCCTTCTTGGGCACTTCAATATTAAAAATATGGCATCCTGATACCAAAACTCTGTTGGAAGTTAAATTGTAATGACTGTATAAGTTCTAACACAGTAGTGCTGTATAAGGGAGAAGTAACAATGTTGGTTGAAATTACAACACAAATAAAGGAATTCTACAGTCATTAGTAAGACATAACCAGAAGTCTTTTTTTCCCCCCTTGCAAATAAAACAACTGGGACAAGGGTAACTGAGATTTTTTTTTCTCTGAGTATTAAAATAATATTAACCAAGATAAATAACTTCTATCTTCTCTGATGCTTTGGAAGAGATATGCCACCGTGAAATGGGTTTCCTACTCATTTTGGAGGAAATAGTAAAAATGTATGGTTGGAGATCTAAGTTCCGGAAAAGTAGCCTGTAGCAATGACTTATTTATTGCCTTATTTTTGTAGTGGCGATAATATGTAAGAGAATGGAGATAGATTGTCAGGGTTCAAATCTTTCTGCCACCATTTATTAGCTGTGTGATCTCAGAGAAATTACTTAGCATATGTCTCAATTTCCTCATCTGTAAAGTGGATACTAAAAACATTTCTGAGCAGATTAAAATAGGCAATTCATATAACGTCCTTAGCATAGGGCCTAGCTCTTGTAGTGGTTGAATAAAATGTTACCTGTTATTATTAATTATCGTTATATAAATCCAGTTCTAGCTAAGGTATTGTTTCTATGAATTTGGCAAATATATATTGAAAAACTATATATTAAAGAATTCTCTATGGACATTCCCAAACTTGACTTTCTCAATATAAAATATTTACAGAGAAGAGAACGTTATGAAAGTTCTTTGTCATCCAGTAATGATAATCACAGCCTTTTCATGTTATGTTGTAAAATTTGCTTATACCGGAAATAATGACACTTTGGATAGTATTTTTTTGGATATGAATGTGTAAATGTTCTGTGAACCATTCATAAAATAGATAGTTTCTCTGACTTAGTTAGATCATTCTTGAGTGAACTGCTAAAGTCTGTGTTGCTAGGGAGAAAAGGACCATGAGGAGCTATGCAAAGAGTGCCCTTGGTCTTATAATTAGAACTCTTTATGTCAGTATACCCACATGCAATAAATGTTACTGCTACCAGTGTTTGAATTAAATATGAGATATTCTGACATGCATGGATAGCATAAGCATTATTTTAAATACACTTAGAGAGGTAGATGTTTTTATGAGTTAGATATTCTCCTTGAACTGGAGTTGAATTGCAGAATAAAAGAGAAGTCTTCGTCCATGGTGATCTGCATTTTGTGAAGGAACAAGTAAAACAACTAAAAGTTATGCCATTTCATAGTCTCATTTATGAACAGCTACATCCTATGGCAGAATGACTAATTCTAAAGAATATCATTTATTATAATCAAAGTGAAAAATACATAAATGGAAGATTTCAAGTCAATCTTTGCCTTCTCTTTTTTTCAGAAATTTCCAGAATATGATTTTTTTTTCTGGTTATTTTCTTTATTGAAGTTCCTGAGTACTCAGGTTAAATTGTGTGGCTCTAGTAGTCAATTTGCATAACCAGCTCAGAAGCCTTCTGCAATAGGGCCCCCATCAGCTAGAGTTGGCAAGAGAGAAATGGCTGGCTGGGGACTGGGAGGAGGTGTGCTTTGTGGAACAAGTGGAAAGTGGAAACTAGGACATAGATAAATTTCACCTACATTATTGTTTGTCTTAAAGGGAGTCAGGGAGAAAAGGGGATGTCATTATAAAATGCCACGCAGTAGATAAAAAATACCTAACAATGGAAATAGATCTTAATTTTGAATTTGATATAATAGCTATTGTAGGAATGCTATAAAGACTAGAGACGTCCTTTTTGTATATTTTTAAAATTACTGATGACTTTAAAAAAAAGCATTGTGTGTATCCAGTGAATGGGAAAATTATCTGCTTCTAAAAGTAGTTACTACTCTGCTTTAATGCTATGAAACTTGAATTGCAAAATGAATAAAAATGAATAAAAATGACTAATATTTTTGCATGCTAATATCCATAAGCATTTTGAATAAACAAGATGATGTTTAAAATGCTTTGACTTTTGAGACCACCAAACAGATGCAAATCACCATCAGAACCGCAGGTCTCAAGGGGAGTAAATTTTATAAGACACTGCCTTTCTTACAAATTAGTTAGAATCTTTTTTTTTTTCTGGCAATTACAATTCGTAGAGTCTATTCTCAATAATTTGGAGCAATTAGACTAAAGTTTTGAATGACAAATTTCTTACACTTTTCCATTTAATTTTAATCAGAATACTACCATAACAAAAATGTTAATGAAAACACATTTTCAATCAGCCTTAAGAGGAAGGGAAAGTACATTAATTTAAAAAGTGACAGTGACACAGAAATCAATAATCCGTGATGGATTTGAAGGATGAGATTTTTTTGTATGTTTAAATGCCTGATATAAAAAAGAAAAATCCTTTGTAACTAATTGTAGGAGCACAGAAAATTGCCTCTGAACTTTTTAGTAAAATGGCTCATATCAACGCTGTATAAATACCACCGTATGAATAAAAAGTAACAAATTGCATCCTAGTTGTATAAAACTTTGAAATTACAAAGGCAAAAATGTCTGGTTTAATTTATATTTTGCTCATTTTTAGCTAAAATTTTTTTCATAATGATCAATATAAATTTTAATTATAATGATACTAATTGGCCATTGAGGGGATTAAAAAATAGTATTCATATACAGATAGTCACTGACTTACTTTGGTTCAACTTACAATTTTTCAAATTTATGATAATCTGAAGACAATACATGGAATAAAAATTGTACTTTAAGTACCCATTTAACCATTCTATTTTTCATGTTCCATATAGTCTTCAATAAGTAACATGAGATATTTAATATTTTATAAGAAAATACTTTTTGTGTTAAATTATGTTGCCCAATGTAGGCTAATGTTAGTGTTCTGAGTACATTTAAGGTAATCTAGGCTAAGCTATGATGTTTAACAAGTTAGGTAGATGAAATGAATTTTTGACTTACAACATTTCCAATTTGTGATGGATGTATCCAGATGTAACCTCATTGTAAGTACAAGAGCATCTCTATATATTCTTTTTTTTTTATTTTTTGAAACAGAGTCTTGCTCTATCACCAGGCTAGAGTGCAGTGGCACAATCTGAGGTCAATGTAACCTCCGCCTCCCGGGTTCAAGCAATTCTCCTGTCTCAGCTTCCCGAGTAGCTGGGATTACAGGCACCCACCACTATGCCCAGCTAATTTTTGTATTTTTAATAGAATGTTTCAGAAGCAGCAGTTGTTCAACCAGAATAAGTCTCTGTTGTTGTTATTTAAAATACCACACATGAAACCTATGCTAGAGAAACACTGTTATTGATGGAGAGGGTAATTTTTTAATGAGAAATTATATTTATGAAATAAAAGACCCCATTATGTTAAACAAAAGAATTATTTTTATAGTAACAAGACATTCCATAGGAACCTCTAGGCAAGGAAACATTACAGTTTGGGCTCATTCCAGAGTGTTTGCACCTTCAGTCAATGATAAGGGTCTGACTCAATTTTCAAAAAAAAAAATTAATTAAATATATATATTTTAATCATTTTGGAAAATAAAGCATGCAAGGATTACAGAAAATGAGTATCCCTTTTCTTTTGATCATAATTAAAGCATTTTATCAACCAGAAACCTCATTTTTATTTCAACAAACTATCATTGTTATTTACTTACATCGGGTTAATTTTAAAATTGAAGTGAAACTATTCATTTTATAAAATCTGTTTTAAAAACAATTCTTAACAATTATAAAATCAATGGAGAAATTTAAAAATAAATATGGCTTTTGTGATTAAATATAATGGGGCTGATTTTGCCTGTGTCACAGACAACAAGTGTCATAGGATCTGAATGTGCATATCTTCTCTGAAGATATTCAATATTAAAGCAATCACAGATCCTATTTTCTTTTGCGGTTTTGAATGCCCCTTAAAAGAAATTGAAAGAGCTGGGAGCCATGGCTCATGCCTGTAATCCCCTGACTGGAGCAGCTGCTGTAAAGATGACAGCTGCAGAGGGGATGGTGAAGTTGAGGCTGCACACTCCACAGAACCAGAGCGGCCAGGAACAGGCAAAAGCCCTGCCTGTTTCCAAGTTGGGGGCCACAGAAGCCCCATCCTCCCAGGCACAGCTGCAGGACCCAGCAGTGGCTATGAACTCAGCCATTCGTTCCCAGGAAGTTCCCTCTGCCCCAGCAGGCTTGGAAATGTCTGCTCCCACTGCCTGGCCTCTCCCCACTCCCAGCGCCTGCTTTGATTTGGAAGCAAAGTTGAGGCTGAGCCTGGGCAGTATCATGACTCAGCTCCGTGTGCATGCATTTGGGGCCCCGTTGACACACCAGCCACCTGCCACCTTGACTTCCTCCAGACTTTGGGTGTGGAGAAGCACTGGAGGGAGCTGGAGGGAGAGCTGAGGACAGCTTGACATGGACCTGCAGATGACCCTCAGCAGGAATAACATGGGCACCAGGGATGGCAATGATGGCAGTGGGAGGCAGACAGGCTCCTGGGTGGAAAGTGGTGGTCCCGTGAATCCCCACTTTCAAGCCAGGGATGGCCTGAAGCCTGGGGGCTGGGTTGCCAGCTCCATGGATCAGAGCGAGAACTTATGGTGCTTTTTCTGGGCCTGTCCATGGTAACTCATGAACCAATCAGCTTGCACTTCCTCCCCTCCGAAGCACACAAAAACACTGGATTCAGCAAGACTCAGGCAGACATTGGGACAACCTGCCTGCAGAGAGGAGTTACGCACTCTGTGAGCTACATTCCTTAGCTGAGAGCTACATTCCTTGGACAACCAGCCTGTGGAAAGGAACTACCCACTTCGGGTCTCCTGAGAGCTGTACTGTGGCTCAATAAAGCACTTGACTTTACCGTGCTCACCCTCCAGGTATTCATGTGCCTCATCCTTCTTGGATGTGGTATAAAAACGTGGAACACACCGAATGGCAGGACTGAAAGAGCTGTAACATAAACAGGGCTGAAACACCCCCACTCACCACGTTGCAGGTGACAAGAAGGGGAGAAGAGAGAAGGAGAGAAGAGCTGTGGTCCTTCAGGAGCTACCTGAATCAGGGCTGTGACATCTCCAAGCTTCTGGGCACCATTGCATTCTCTGGAGCCAGCAGTGGAAGGCACTTGCTGTATGCCTAGTCCAGCCATAGCCTTGCAGGGAGCTGGTCCCCATGTCAGTGTCTAGAGCTGCCCACTTTGCTGCAGCTGGTGTGCCTGGCTGTGTGCAGCAGCCAGACCCCACACTTGCTCACTGATGCACCCCTCGCTGCTCTGCACCTGGCTTGCCCTAGGCAGGCAAGGATCCAGGCTGGTAGTGCAAACCAAGTGTAGCCTGTCAGGCTGAGTGGGCAGAATGAGCACAGCAGGCCGAGGAAAACTTGGGCAAAGGTACCACAGGCCACAAAGTTTTCCAGCTGACAAAGGAACATCCTAAGGATCCTGTGACACCAGCACTTTGGGAGGCTGTAGTGAGTGGATTGCCTGAGCTCAGAAGTTTGAGATCAGCATGGGCGACATGGTGAAAACCCATCTCTACAAAAAAATACAAAAAGTCACCAGGTGTGGTGGCACATGCCTGTGGTCCAAGCTACTTAGGAGATTGAAATGGGAGGACTGCTTGAACCCAGGAGGTCTAGGATAGAGTGAGCTATGATCTTGCCGTTGTAATCCAGCCTTGGCAACAGAGTGAGACTCTTTCTCAAAAAAATTAATTAAATAAATAAATAATTGAAAAGGACTCCAAGTCATCCTGAGCCCCATCAGATTCTTATCTATAAGTAAATCAGTGGACACAAAGACTTCCCAAACTTCATACAAAAGAATAACTCAAATGATTGTTTGAGGAGGAAGGAGAAACAGGACAAGCCAAATCAAAACAAAATCGTTCACATTGCTTCAAGCCATAGCATTTGGTACAAGTAGACAACTAGTGTGAAGTAACGCTGTATCATTGGCCACATAGCTTACTTGCTATGATAAAGAGCAGGTTATTTAAGCTTTTCAAGTCACAATTTCTGCAACTATCTAATAAATGGGCAACAGTATACTTATAAAGTCAGAGGATGTTCAATCAATGTGGGCAAAGTGCTACTTACTATGCCTAGGCAGGTGTTCTATTTTTCTGTATGTCTCATGGACAGAAAACATCTCTTTGCCAAAACAGAAATTGAAAAATGTTTCCAGTTAAAAGGAGCTATTCAAATTAAAGCAAAAGTCCTCCCTCTGAAACTTGAAGTTTTGTATTCTGCTGAGGATAAGACATCCATGGTCAACCGCCAAGTCTTAGTTTGAAGACAGCCTTGATCTACTTGGGGAAGAATGAGTTAATACTATTCAGTAGCCTACCCTTTCTAAAGATAAAGGTGTTTGAAGCCTCTGGATATTTCCAGAGCTAGAGAAAATGTATTGGGTTTTTTCAGAACCAGAGGAGGGAATGAGAGAACCAGGGGTCAGTTGCTGCATTATCAGGAACTAGCTGAAGGAATTGAGTAGCTTATCTTTACACTTAAAGTGCTGATATGTAGGGGAAGTCAAATTAAAAATTAGGTGTCATCTCCTGAGCTGGGTAGAGTGTGGTGGTAATTGAGGGCAGCAAATAGAGAAAGGAAGGTAATGTCTTAAGAGGACACTGTTAGGGAATTTTTATATTATTTACTCACAATCATGTGGTTGGGAGGAGTGGGAAAAAGCTCAGTCAAATCTGAGCCAAACCCCTCTTCATTATAAATTGGGCCCTTGATTTTTCCTGTCACTGATTTGGCTTAGTGGATCCAAGAGTGACATATAAAATGATATCCCAAGCCCTGTATTCCATTTTGAATGTGTTTTCATATGTTGTTGTTAGGGCTGAGAAATTTTAGAGAAAAACAGAGGTTTGGGGTGATTTCAGTTGATCTAAAGGAGGAAATATTAATATATGGTTTGCATTAAAATAAAGGAAAGTAATAATAATAGAGAAAGAAGTTAAATTGTTGTCCGGGGAACAAATATTATGAGTGAGAAACATGAACCTGGTATGATGGGAGAAGTTGATCTTTCTGAGAACTAGTCGTAAGTATAGATCAAGCCGTAAGTATGAAGAGCTTTGAAATTTAAGAATAAGTAACTTTCAGGAAAAAATAATTTGGAGCTATATGGCAAAAAAAATGTAAACTAGAATTACTTTGTGCCAACTTTTTAGTGGAAAGATGCAAATAAAATCAGGAAAAAAACTATTCAAAGACAATTGTTTAAATACATGACAGTTGACATGATTTGGCTGTGTGTCCCCACTCAAATCTCATGTCCAGTTGTAATTCCCCATGTGTCGGGGGAGAAGCCGGTGGGAGGTGATCGAATCATGGAGGTTAACTTTCCTCTTGCTGTTCTCTTGATAGAGTTTTCAGGAGATCTAGTTGTTTGAAAGTGTCAGCCAGGTGCAGTGGCTTACTCCTGTAATCCCAGCAATTTAGGAGGCCAAGACAGGTCACCTGAGGTCAGGAGTTTGAGACCAGCCTGGCCAACATGCCAAAACCTCATCTCTACTAGAAATACAAAAATTAGCTGGTTGTGGTGGCATGTGCTCGTAATCCTAGCTACTTGGGAGGCTGAGGCAGTATCATCACTTGAATCCAGGAGGTGGAGGTTGCAGCAGTGAGCAGATATTGCTCCACTGCACTCCAGCCTTGGCAACAGAGTGAGACTCCACTTTAAAAAAAAAATAGAAGAAAGAAAGAAAGAGAGAGTGTAGCCTGTCCCCCTTTGTGCTCTCTCTCCTGCCACCATGTGAAGAAGGTCCTTGCTTCCCCTTCTCCTTCTGCCATGATTCTAAATTTTCCAGTCATGCTTCCTATTAAGCCTGTGGAGCTGTGGTGAGTTACAACTTTTTTCTTTGTATGTTACTCAGTCTCAGGTAATTCTTTACGGCAATGTAAAAGCAGACTAAAATGACAATCATGATGAAGATGTAATGGTTTAAAGACAGACAAAGAAAAGCATATCATTTCAAAGTGTTGCTTTTTCCTCTACAGTGCTTTTTCTTGATTTGTGTATTAGGAAGGATATCATATAATGATAGATTGTAGAGGTTTTTATTTATTTACTTTACTGTCTCTATTGCAGCCTTTTCTTTTTGTTAAGGTGACATAAGCCAAATAATATTTTTCTTTATTTTGTTTTGCCTTCATTATGGAAGTAAAATAAAAGCAGCGCAATTCTTTAAAGACTTTGCCCAGGCAGTTGTAGTAATCGCTTAAACCCACTCTTCTCTGAAGTAATACTATGCTATTATTGAGAACTGAGTCAGGTTGTCTACACAGATACAAACCCTTAGACTTACAGAACAGGGAGAGATCTTGAATATTATTTACCTCACCAGTAGTTCACAATTCTAGTTGTACATTGGAACAATGACTTGAAAACACATCTCTAGGTGTAGATCTCAGGCTTCGTTCCACATGGTTCTGTACAGACTAAAGACTGACAACCATTGATATCACCCATTTCCTATATATATAACTGTTTGGGAAATTGAGATGCCTGGAGATTAGGATTTCAGTCAGTGTTACTCAATTGCCAAATAGCATATTTGTGATGAAAGTCAAGTTTTTTGAAATCAAAATAAGAGGTTAAAAAATATAAAGCCCTATGGTATGGTTTGTTCCTCAAAATACTTAGTATTTCTGGTCATTGCCTTTATTTTCAAAATTAATTGACTAATTCAAAGATTCTGATTCTTATTCACCAAATAGTTAATTTTTTTTCTAGGTCTGGCACTGTGCAAGTTAACAAGTTTGTGTGATTATGCAGCATATGGAATAGTTGAATGTATTCTTGGGTGTGCCACTTTGTATTCTTTGTAATGCCACTTATTATTCTATTTGATTTAATTGTGTTCTTAGGTGGATATGTTAAAGATTAATGATGCATTTAGCCTAAACCAAGACTTACAGAGATGTGCCAATAAAAAAGAGAGTAGAAGCTATAATAGTTAAAGATTTTGCTTTTACGCTTTGGAGAGACTATATCCTGAGGATTTGATGTGAAAAAAATTAAGTAGTTATAGTCAGTCTCCTGGTGGATGTGTTACTATCCCATATCCTTGCCATAACACTGATATTATAAGTCTACCCTCCGACTTGGAAATATGTAGTGAGCTGGTGTGCAACGACAGCCATTATCTAGCTCAATACTGTTGGCTTTAATTGAGCAGGGTGTGCACATAATATTCACACTGCATTAGTTGGAAAAAATATAACTTCCCACTTTATATGGAAAAAGATGGTAGTTTTTTCCCAAAAAAGTGTGGGTCCAAGTCCTGGGACAAGGATTTCTTTTGTAACAAATTTTTAAAACGATTGACAGGCTACAGGTAGAAATGTAGCTACCATTTAATCAACATATGTAGTAGTTACAGCAACAAGAGGAGGTGAGATACCTTTTCCATGGGTTAAATGAGTAGGGTTGGACTTATAATAATAATTACAATAATTATAAGAATAATATTCTTATTATGCTACTGATAGTAGTAGTAGAAGAAATAGCAGCAAGACAACACATATATTTAGCACTGCTGTTGCTCCAGTTATCCCTGTAAAGTCTATATATGTATCATTCATTTAAATGTTCACAGTCATCCTACAAAGTAGTTACTAATTGTATACCCTTTGTTCACACGATAGGCATGAGGCAGAGGAAGATTAAATAACTTAATCAAGATCATACTACCAGTAAGTTGAATATTTGGGACCAAAAAAGAAAAAACAGTGTGTGGCTAGAGTGACTGTAAATTTGTGTGTGTGTATGTGTGTGGATATATATAAATATAGTAACTTTATGGAAATATAATCCACACACCAAGGAATTTTTACACTTAAATTGTAGAATTCAATATTTTTAGTAGATTCACGAGTTGTGCAAATGTTACTGCAATAAATTTTAGAACATTTTCATCATCCCCAAAATAAATCCCTTCTTCTTTTGCAGATACCTCTCATTTTCCTCCAAACCTTCATGCCCTAGACAACAACAAATTTACTCTATACATTTTTCTGTTCTGGACATTTTGTGTATACGGTATCGTATAACTTAAAGTGTTTTTTAATGTTTTCTTTCACTCATCATAATATTATTAACATTCATCTGTATTGTACATGTGTCAGTACTGCATTGGTGAATAATAGTCCCTTGTATCAACCTACCACATTTTACTTATCCATTTATTGGTAGATGAGTATTCAGATTATTTCTAATTTTTTGCTCTGACAAATAATGATGCTGTGAATATTAATATCATGAAGCTTGCTGGAGAGAGACACCACCGTTTAACAGTGGAATTACTGTTGCCAAATCATGTTATAATAAAAGGATACAGTTCAAAGTTGTGGATGAGTCCATAATATCTATACAAGTCACCAAAATTTTGTTCTTAGCTTCCTTATTTTAAAAATATAATTTTAACATATTAATCTCATGGATTAATGGTGTTCATTGCCCAGATGTATTGACTGAGTTATATTCATTTTTTTTTCTCCAAAACTGGTATGAGCCTATGTATGTAGGGCTAAAGCTAGGGTTTAACATCTATTGAATGCTCAATAAATCTTTGCTAAATAAATACACTGATATAAGAAAAATACATTTATTAGCAGTGTCCTATACTCATCAGAAATAAGTAACTTTTGTCTCAGTGTCATCCTCTTCTTAGTGACTGGTTCGTTTGGTCAGTCATTACAAAATGACACCAAAAGAACTCAAGTCCAACCATGGGAACCATTTCTGTCATATACCTGGAGCATTGTTTTCCAAAGGCATTCTCAGCCTTAATTAAACACTTCTCCTCCATTTGTAGGAATATATCTTAGTTTCTGGAGTTTTTTGGGGGTAACATTTAATCCCATGTCTGTTTGTGATGTTTCAGACTTTCCTCTACATAAAAAAGACTTTTAAGAGATCTATTTATTTCCTCAGCAGATCATCACTATGTCTGATGGATAAAGTATTCTATGAACAGTATTTAATACCTAAGAGTGGCTGTGGGAATCACACGCTCACTCATTGTCTTTTGGAAAGAGATAATTCATGCATTTTTCTCCTCAGTGAAATATCACCATGATTCCTGATTTGCAGTTCAGTTTCTTGTTGCAACTTGAATTTTATTTTTTTCCTGTGACAGAGACCGCTTACTGGGCTATGATACTTTGCCAGACTTTGTCAGCTCCATTGTTTTGACAGAGGATCCCAGGTCTCTTTCTCTCACAGCCATACTCTGAATGAACCAATATTCTCCTTTCTCATGACAATATGCTCTCTGCCACATATGATCACCTTTATTTTTGGGAGTTCTGATGCCATCCCTCCAAATTAGATAGGACTGGACAAACTTGTGATATACCTGTACCCTCTGTAGGGGAAAATGGTAAACTTGCATTATCTTCTCTTTAATTCTGGTCCTACTCATCCTTGGATGAATCACTTCTCTTCAGTGTTACTCAACTGAGGTTCCACCATGCTTTTCATTGGAACCAGCAGAAATTAATCCTCATTCTCTTATATTTTCTTCATTTGCAAATTAGATGAATAGATTAATAATTTACTAATATTCATGAAGTTGTTCTAAAATATATTTTAAATTTCATGGAAATAGATGTATCTCAAAATTAAATGGTTGGAAATGTAGACAATTTCATTATAATCACCAACAAACACGCTTAAGTTTTATAGCTCTGACATTAAAAAATATGAATTTTAATAATTTAATGACAACCTTCATCTTATATTTAATATTCAGTATTTTACAACCAAATATCTCAAATATAACTACTGAGAATTTTATACTGGATATAAATCCTCTTTAAAAGAGTATTTTTCTTGAAAATGCTTTCATCTTTTCCTTTCTCATGATACTAAGCAAATATTTGTTTTATGCTCAATTTACAACTACTAATTAAATGTATTTGAATGTGTGTTTGCTTCTTTACCTCTTCAGTGTTTTAATATTTGTGTGTATATATATATGTATATGTGTGTAAATATATATGTATATAAGTGTATATATATGTTTTGGTATAACTCAGAAGTACCAGAAGTAACTACTCCTACCAATGTTAAAAATTTATTGAAAATTTTAGGGTGTTTTTTTTCCCTATAGTACTTCCAACAAGTTTAAAGTTACGTGATTTTCATTTTTTTTCCACTCACAGATTCTTTATTAGAGAAATAAAGGTAAACAAAAAATATCAGGTGGGATTAGTGTGAGGATTACAATGAATATACGAAAATAACCAGCATAATTTCTTGAATTAAATAGTATCCTATTGACACATTGCTATTATAAAAATATATTTTATTAAAATATCATCATAGCATTGTTTTTCTAATAGTGTTAGTAGGGTCGGGTGATACTTTTATCTTAAATACTTATTTAAAAAAATTTAATTAACACACTATCTGCTTATGTGCAAACTCACTCTTGGTTCAAATGAGCAAAATACCAATGATATTTATTTTGTGATCTGAAAGTGATACTGATATTTTCTTGTTTTCTTTTTCTTTTTTTATGGGATAGAGGGGTTTGTTTATTGGTTTCCAAAAATTGTGTAAGGCATAGATCCTACCCTCTTATAATTAGTCAACAGATTTTTAATTTAGCACTGATTTATTCACCCAGTTCAAAATTCTTTGAGTAACACACATTTAATAAACTTTAAGTCTACCTGGTGATCCCATGTTAATATACTCTTGATGAATAATAGATAAAGAAGAACTAAACCAATCAAGCAGTAGTTCTATGGAAAAGAAACTAAAAACAGTATTTCTAAGGGCTGACAGCTTTCTGCATATATTTCCCAGATTTTATTGTTGTCGTTTTGAAACAGCATGGTGCCAAAATATGCTTCCAATTTTTGAAAAGCTGCTATGCAGAAATATATTGAACTAATGGTATAGAAGATTTGTATCTCACTACACACACTTTGTTCTCCTCAGCTGTTAAGTGGTGCCGAAACTCCAGGGTTGTACATTTTTCAAACAAATTGGCAGAGCTATTGTGGCAATGGGATTTGACAGAACAACACATTCATTTCTTTGCTGATTCAAGTTGCATTGTTGTGCTAAGTCTATTTCATTTTTTGAACTCTTTCACTGAGTCAGTAATATTATAAACTCAATATAAATAACTAAAGATAATTTAGTACATTCAGAAGCACTAGAAAAAGAAAGTCTCACACAGAGCTTTTTCTTTTTCTTTTGAGACGAAGATGCCTGTGTTCAAAACTGCCTCTGACCAGCGAAACATGCAGATTAGTTTTTATGAGCTGCTGCTTCTTGCGTTGTTCTTAGACTTTCAGAGCATAGATCTCTTCTACTATCTCTCTCTGCTTAATGTTTACTTTCAAATATTAGAAAGATGAGTTCTTCAGGGTAAAGTAGCAAAACAAAACTAATACATTCTCAAAAATTTAAGGGAAAGTGATTTTAAAAAATATTTTATTCAGTGCTTTGAGATTTGTTTCTCAGATTTTGATTTCTAGCTTTTAAAATCTATGAATACATAAAAGTTGCATTAATATGTATTTGTGGGATATATGTGATATTTTGCTACATGCATACAATGAGTATGACCAAACAAGGACAACTGGGATATCCGTTAACCTCATACATTCAGCATTGCTTGTGGTGGGGACATTCCAAACCTTCTCTTCCAGCTATTTTGAAATATACTATAAATTCTTATTAATTATGGTTGTCCTACTATGCTGCTACTAAATACTAGAAGTTATTTCTTCTATCTAAGAGTATTTTTCTACCCATTAACCATTATCTCTTCATTCCCCCATCTCCATTTCCCTTCCCAACCTGTGATAACCACCATTCTCCAGAGTGTTGTAAATAAAAAGATTTTATTATTTTTATATGGATGAATAATATTTCATTGTGTATATATATATATGTGACACAAGTTTATTCTGCATCTTACCTATTGTTAATAGAGCTACAATGGACCTAGTTATCTTATTTCTTTTGAATATATCCCAGCAGTAGGATTTCTGGATCCTATCTTAGTTCTATTTTTAGTTTTTGAGAACACTTCATACTGTTTTCCATAGTTGTACAGCCAACTCATTTTTGACAAAGATGCCAAGAACATACATTGGTGAAAGGACAATCTCTTCAATAAATGGTGCTGGGAACACTGGGCATTCATATGTAGAAGAATAAATCTAAACCCTTAGGTGTCTTTGTATACCAAAATCAAATAAAAGTGGATTAAAGTTTTAAGTATAAGACTTAACACCATGGGTTTAGGAAATACACCAGGGAAATGTTTCAGGACATTGATATGAAAAAAGATTTATTCTGAGTAAGACTTCAAAAAACATAGACATAAAAGCATAAATTGACAGATGGGATTATGCTAAGATTAAAAGTTTATGAACAGCAAAGAAAACGATCCATAAAGTTAGGAAACAACCTCAGAGTGGGAGAAAATATTTGTAAATATCCATTCCCATCCAACAAGGGATGAATAATAAGAAAATATACAAACTCAAACAACTCAATAGCAAAATAACAATAATAGTAATAATTTGTTTCAAAAATTGGCTAAGCATCTGGATTAACATTTTTCAAAATAAAACACGCAAATTGCTAACAGATATAGTGTTCAAAATCACTAATCTTCAGGGAAATGCATATCTAAACCGCAGTGAGACATCTCATCCCAGATAGAATGGCTACTATACAAATAAATATAAAACAATAGACTAACCAGGATACAAAGAAAAGGAAATGCTTGCACACTGTAGAAGTGTAAATTACTATGGCAACTGCGGATAGCTGTATAGAAGTTTCTCAAAAAAACAAAAAATAACTAAAAATAGTTTATTATTTTCAAGAAAAGCAGACTCAACCTCCCATCCAGAACCTGAATCTTATTAACAATGCTTCTTTTAGATGATTATAAAATTACTTTAGGAATGATGTTTTCATGGTATGAGAGACCAGTATTTCACAAAGAGGCAAATTTCACTTCTCTATTATGTGATGAATTAAACCTTCTACCCTCATCATGTTTGATTGCTTTACATGCAGTGAATTCTTCCATTTTTGTTACAACACAATGGACTAGCATGATTGTACAGAAAATGAAGGACAATGAAGTTAGTGAATTTATCCAAGATCACCCATTTATTAAACAGCAAAACCAGGATCTTGACCCAAGCAATCTGGCATCAGAATCTGTGTTCTTAGCAGGCCATACTGTCCCTCAGTATAAAGGAAATTAAAGCAACTATACACACATGCACACAGATACACACACACAGTATTTGTATATATGCATATATATATGCATATGTATATATATATAATGTATATACTATAAGTATAAGTATATGTATATGTATATACTAAAATCAGAAATATGGGCCATAATTTGAAATAAAATAATTTCATAAACATTATATTGGTAATTTAAGGATGAATAAGGAAAAACCCAACCATAATAATATCATCAAGTTCCAAAATAAACATATAAATAATATGAACTATGCTAACATTTCATGAGATTAGTAGAAACTGTAATGTCTTAATGAGAATTTGAAAGTAAAATAGTAGTGTAATAAAAATCAATGATGAATACAAAATCAGTAATCATTTAAACATACTGGCAACCTAAAACGGAAATCAGTGATATCTCTGAAAAGAATTTGAGAAATGAATCTAATCAATATATGTTGCAAAAACGTATCAAAAGTTGTATTCTATGATATATTCACAGTAGTAAATTTAATCTAAAATTACAGACATTAATGACATTTCAAAATATAGAAACTATCAAATAATTTTTCTGCTATTTCAGTTTTGCTTAGTGTTTTCATAAGAAAACAGGTAAATATGGAATTTGTGCTTGAAATACATCTGAAGTCCCAGGTCAGTAAATTTATGCATACCTGCATATCAGAGCTGCCAATTTGCACTTGTAGAAAAATACTGAAAGAGAAATTAGTAAACTTGTAACATAAAACACTACTTAGCAAACTATAGTTTGCTTTCTATCTTTCAAAAAGAAGGTAAACTTCGTGATGGTGTATATTTTTTCTTCAATGGTGTTATATCTAACTTCTAGCATGATGTCGGTCCCATAGTATAATTCCAAATATATTCAAATTAATTGAAGAACTTTCTACAGAGAGTTTGTAGGAAAAAACACTAAAAAATGAAAGTAGTTTATGATGTTAGAATGATGCAGGCCAGGCATGGTGGCTCACAACTGTGATCCCAACACTTTGGGAGGCCAAATGGATGGATCACCTGAGGTCAGAAGTTTGAGACCAGCCTGGCCAACATGATGAAACCCTGTCTCTACTAAAATTATAAAAATTAGCTGAGGGTGGTGGTGAGTGCCTATAATCCCAGCTACTCTGGAGGTTGAGGCTGGAGAATCGCTTGAACCCAGGAGGCAGAGGTTGCAGTGAGCCCAGATCGCAACATTGCACTCCAGCCTGGGGGACAACAGTGAAAGTCCATCTAAAAAAAAAAAAGGAATTAAAAAATTAAAGATGCTACTAGGTACTTGGTGTTAATTAATTATTTTTCCTTTTTTCAAAAGATAATCTCATTTGCAATAATAAAATACCACAAGAACTAGCAGCTTATTAAACTTAGGTTGCCTCTTATCATTTTCAAAACACTGTAACAGGGAAGAGAAAGTGATCCTGTCCAATGGCCAAAGGGATTCAGGTTGAATAGGTCCGTAGAAAAGTATGGGTACTGAATATTTAGAACAGGCCAGAAAGCCCCACAATTTTATTTTGATATACTTATCAATAGATGTAATGCATTTGATTTTGTAGAAACTTAGTAGAAAACAATAAATAAATTTCTCAATTTAAACAAGCAGTAATGTCCTAGCATGTCTCTCATCTGCATCAATATGATATTATAAAACAGATAAGAGGCCATATCACTATATACTTGATATTTGTACCTTATTGAGAGACATTTTATGATTTAAAGTTTCTGCTTTAAATATGAGCATATTTTGTTAAATATCTTAGAACAGAGACACTTGAAATTGAGTGGTAGAAGCATGTTGTTAAAACTCTGCATGAGGTTTTTATGTGTAGTCATGAAGAAAGATGAAGATATTGCAAAGACAAAGCCTGTGGTATAATTTAGTCTTTATTTCTCCAGGTAATAATTATCAATGCTATGGCATTTGTAATTAAATTCAAAAGCCACTGGGAGTCATACTCCGTTTAATTACAAGCTGGAGAAATGGAGTGTAAGAAATGAGCTCACCTGGATCACTTAGGAAGTCTGAGAAGACAGGTGGGTGTGATGAAGGCTTCCCACACCTCATGTATATGTATTCTGTCCTCATTTCCTTCTCCACCTACTTAAAAAGCCAGAGAGAACTTTTGCAATAAGTGATGATCAAACATAAATATTTGCTACATATATTGAAAAGCCAATGTTTTAGTAATACTATTTTTCTAAATGTTTCTAAGTACTATTTTTCTAAATATTTTTCTCAATGTTTTATTGGCACTATTTTCTAAATGTTTTATTGATACTATTTTTGAAATGTTTATTGATACTATTTTCTGAATCTTGAAAATATTAAAAATAGGTCATCAAACTGGATGACAAGGAATTGATAATGAAAGTACTGATGGAGAAATGTGGATAAGGAAATTGAAGTTGTCATCAGAAGTAAATATTTATTATGCTATAAATCCCCAGTAAAATGTTTTGACATATGCCTTTATTCAATTACTTATCATTAAATTGCATTAGTTCTGAATTATTTTAAAGTACATAAAACATTACATATCCTAAAATGTATAAGAAATAGCTTCTTAAAAAATGATTTTTGAGGTCATATTTATTTTCACATAGTTACTTTCTAGAGAATATTCACATGAAATCTACCAGATAAAATCATTTAAAAGTTTCTGTATTTGCAAAAAAAATAGCTGAAGTTCTCTGAAACTCTTTGAAATTAATTAGGGGAAAAAGTGTTCCTGGTAGGTAGTTTGCATCTTTCTATTCAATAGAAAATTGAATAATTGTGTTAGAAGATTATTATTGTTGTTGCCACTGCAATGACTGAAACCCAATGCTTAAAGATAAAATAAGGCGTTTTATTACCTATGTATCTGAAAAGTCCAAGGAATTAGATTGCTTTTAGCACAGATGGATCCAGTGCTTCAACTAATATTATCAGGGTTCTTTCTCAATCATTCACACCTTCTCCTTCTCCTGGTTCTTATTGATAATTTGGTTCTTTCTCAGTGTTCTTCAAGATAGTCCCCAGTTCAGTGGCCTACATAATTCCAGGGAATGAGGAAAACCAGTCCTTGTATCTATACATCTTCTGGTAGATCCAGCTACCACTTTGTGCTCACTGATATATCGTGCACTGTGTCCAGGAAAATGGGGTTTGCTAGCAGTTCTGACAGAGCTGCCTGTCAGATAGATAGCATGACTAGAATCACAAAATTGAGTTGTTTTTTTCTTGAAAATGTAATATGTTAAGCATATGATAAATAGATATTGAAGCATTCAAATATATACATAACACATCTGTGTGAATGTCTATCTGTTTATATTAGTGTGTATAAAAACAGATATATTCATTTTTCTTTCAATATAAATTCTATAATGTGTTCAACTCAGTTAATAGAAATTAGTATCAGGTGTCTGGAAACAGGTGCACCTACTATATCTAAGACATGCTTACCTAAAGCAGAAGTCACTGGACTCATAAAATGGTAGAAGCGTTCAAGTGATAATTTTGATAAGTTGTTAGTGTAGACTGGTATGAAAGTAAGAGACTCCTAGGGCAACAATCCTCAGAGTTCTCTAGCTAATTGGCTATGCCTCCAGAAACTCCAGTAGGACCACAAGGTGATTCTCCAAGAAAGACCCCCTATAAGATCTGACAGTGGATGGGGAGAATAATTATTGTGAAATATACTCACAGCTTTATAATAGTGGGCTGTTATACAGGAAAAATAACTTTACCTAAATACAATTTGGAAACCTAATTTTAAGTGGATTATAGATTCATGGATTACAAATGAAAGAATTTCAAGACAGACTCTCTGAGTCGTACACAGAAAAAACCCAAATTCAAGGGAAGAGAAAAAAAAAAAAACAAACCAAACAAAATAAAACAAAAAGTCAAATCCAAGGATAACAGGCAAATGTTAAGACTTTGATGATTATAGTTAAAGCATACATTGATCATTGCCGAACACCTAGCCAGGTTATTAAAAATCCTTACAATGAAAGCTTACATATGCATTTCTATTACCAGATGTATCACACCCAATTTTCAAAAAATAATTGAAAAGCATTCCTAAGGACAAGAGAAAAGTACAATCGAAATGGACAATGCAAACATCACAACCATACTGAGATATGAAGCAGATGCTTGCATTATCAATCATGGAATTTAAAATAATTATGATTATTATTTTAATGGTTTCAATGGAAAAACATGGACAACATGCAAGGACAGATGGGTGAGGAGATTCATGATAAGTATAAGAAAAAAATATCCTTATAATCCAAACACAGAACACAGTAATGTAAGTGAAGAATGTCTTAGATGGGCTTATCAATATACTCAACACAGCCAATGAAAGAATCAGATACTAGAAGATACGTCCATAGAAATTTCACAAACTAAAATTGTTAAAAATTAAAAATGAGGACATACAGAAATTGTGGGGCAATAGCTACATGTGAAACGTAATCCCAAATGGAGTACCAGAAGGAAAAGAGAGAAACTATTGTAAAAATTATTTGAGGTAATAATGGTTATTAATTTGCACAGTAATAACAGACACCAACCAAAGTTCAAAAATGTTTAGGGAGCTCAAAGCAGGAAAAAAATCCGAAAAACCATCTTGTCAAGTGAAATATTTAATGCATTGAATAAAAACATGGAGTACTATAGCTACTGAATTTATTCTTCAAAAGTGTAGGTAAAATGAAGACATTTCCCTGCCAAAAATTAAGATAATTTACCACCACCAGACCTGCCTTACAAATAATGTAAAAAAAATTACTCAGGCAGGCAGAAGAAACTAAATACCAGTAACTTAGATCTACATATGTAAAAAGCATTGATGAGGAAGCAAATGAAACTAACCTATTTTATCTCTCCTATTCTCACTAGATCTAAAATTTATTTTTGTTTGTACCCAGATGAGTAAATGTAACTGTTTGCTAATGTCATAATAGTAAAAATGTATTGGGTGACTAAAGCATATATAACTAAATCAAATGAATGACTAACATACCATAAAAGATTAGAGATTATAATTGGGGATTCTGTGTTTTAAGATATATGAACTGCACATAAAGCATTATGTAGCATAATATGAAAGTGGATATAGATTAGTTAAAACATCTATGGAAACTCTAGGACAATCATTTAATAATATAATTTTAATATGAATTATAATATTTATATGTAAATTAAAATTATAAAACATTAAATAAATAATAAATTAAAATAATGTAACAAAAATAAATATAATTGGTATATTAAGAGAAGAGATAAAATAGAATCATATAAAATGTTCAACTAAAACCACAGAATACAGAAAGAGATGAAAAATAAAAGCAAAGAATAACTGCAAGGAATAGAAAATAGTATTTAGTGGATATGAATCCAACTACATCCACCAATTAGAAGAAAAAGACAATTATTGGCCAGGCACGGTGGCTCTTGTTTGTAATCTCAGCACTGGGAAGCCTAGGTGGGTGGATCACTTGAGGCACGGAGTTCAAGACCAGCGTAGCCAACGTGGCAAAACCCCGACTCTACTAAAAATACAAAAAATTAGCCAAGTGTGGTGGCTCGTGCCTATAGTCCCAGCTACTTGGGAGGTTGAAGCAGGAGAATCACTTGAACCCAGGAGACAAAGGTTGCAGTTAGCTGAGACCACGCTACTGTACTCCAGCCTGGATGACAAAGCATGACAGTCTCGAAAAAAGACAAAAAAGAAAACATAAACATTTAATCAGTGTCTATGTCTATTAAGGCAGACATATATGCCCTTCTATTTGGGGTATTAGAAGACATAGACATTTAATAATAGACATAGAAATTTAATCAGAGTGGATTTTTAAAATAACTATGCTATATTACATCTACACGAAACCAGCTTTAAATATAGGCATCAGATTGGTTAAAAGTAAAGAATTAAAATTAAAGAGATGGAGAAAGATACAGCATATGAACACTAATAAAAATAGAGCTGGAGTTTCAAATTTCAAATAAAGTCAAGCTCAGAATAACCTAAATTATCAGAGATAAAGAAGGGCATTGCACAATGATAGAGGGGTCAATTCCCTAAAAAGCATAATGATTCTTAATTAGTATGCACCAAACAACAGAGTGTCAAATTGTATCAGGAAATATCTCATAAAAACTGCAAGAAATGTCAGATCTGCTATTTGGGTTGAAGACTTCAACATCCCCTTTTCAATAACTGCTAAAACAAGCAGGCAGAAAATCTGTAAGAATATAGTTGACCAGTGCATTGCTATTGACTGATTTGATCTAATTGACATTTACAGAATACCCTTTCCAACAACAGTAGAATTTATATTCTTTGCAAGTTCACATAAAATATTTACCAAGATAGACTATAAACAGAGCTTAACAAATTTAAATTATAGAAACCCCCAAATATCTTCAAATGACAATAAATTTAAATTAGTATCAATAACAAGAATATAGCTGGAAAACTGCTAAATATTTGAAAATTAAAGCACATAGTTCTAAATAATACAAGAGTTACAGAAGTTTAAAGAGAAATTAAAATAATATATTTTGAACATAATGAAAACGCAAGCACAATATATAAACATGTATGTATGTAGCAAAAGCAATACTTAGAAGGAAATCTGTAACATTAAGTTCATATATAAGTAAAGAAGGCTCACGCTTGCCATCCCAGCACTTTGGGAGGCCGAGGTGGGTGGATCACAAGGTCAGAAGTTTGAGACCAGCCTGACCAACTTGGTGAAACCCTGTCTCTACTAAAAATACAAAAATTATCTGGGCATGGTGGCACAAACCTGTAATCCCAGCTACTCAGGAGGCTGAGGCAGGAGAATTGCCTGAACCTGGGAGACAGAGGTTGCAGTGAACTGAGATTATGCCACTGCACTCCAACCTGGGTTACATAGATAGGCTCTTTCTAAAAAGAAAAAAAAAAAAAAAAAAAAAAAGATTAAAAAACAATAACTAAAGTTTCTACCTTAAGAAACTAGAAAATAAAAGAACAAATTGAAGCTTAAAGTAAGCAAAAGAAATGAAGTAATAAAAATTTGAGCAAAAATCAGTGACACTGGAAAGAGAAAATTGATAGGTAATAATTTTTTTAAAAATCACCTTGATGTTTTAAAAGATTAGTACAATTGATAAAACTTTAACCAGGCTAAGAAAAAATAGAAGATGTAAGTTGCAAATAGCACACATAAAAGAGAAGTGGTCACTTTGAACAGCATAAACATTGATTAAAATAATAAAAAATATATGAGTAACTCTATACACATTGATTTGGTAACTTTAATAAAATGGACCAATTTCTTGTAATACGCAAATACCAAAACTCTCATGAAGAGACAAAGATCATGGAAATAAGCCTGTTTCTATGAAATAAATGAAGTCAATAACAAATGACTTTACATAATTAAAGCACTAGATGAAGATGGTTTCACAGTTTTTTAGCAAAACAAATTTAGAAATATATGAAAAATAAGATATATAATTATATTAACTGATGAACTAACAATATTTGACAAACTCTGACATCCATTTGTGATTAAAAACTTCTAGCAAACTATAAAGGGTAATTCCACAACTTGAATAAGAACATTTTTAAAAATCCTACAGCTAGTACCATGCCTAATGTTAATAAACTGTGGGTAGCAGGCAAGAGTAGAGTACCCTTTTCCTCATTTCTATTTATCGTATTTAAAGTCATAGCTAGTGTTATAAGACAGGAAAAAAAAAAACAGTTATATATAGGAAAGGGAGAAAGAAACAAATCGCTATTGGTAAAAATGTAAAGTGCTGCTACAAATTTAGAAGAGTTTAACCTTTTCCAAACGTTAAGTATACTAATGCCATATAACCCAGCCATCCCACTTTTAAGTATGTTCTGAAGAATGAGAAAATGAAAGCATATGTATACACATGACACTTACATGAATATTTATTACAGGTTTACTTAAAAATGACCCAAAATTAGAGGCAACCCCAAATCCTATCGATAGGTGAATGGATATAAAAGCTACGGTGTATACTTAAGATGGATTCGTTCTCTGCAATAAAATAAATGAAGTATTGACCCATACAAAAGTATAGATACATCTCAAAATAATTATACTAAGTACAAGAAAACAAACCATCACACATCCAGAAAGGGTGTATATATTGTTTGATTCAATTTATATTCAATTTTGGTGAAATGACAGAAAGCTGATCAATAGTTGCCTGGGAACGGGGTGGGGATTAGGAAGGATCATGAAGAAAAGATTACAAAGGGGCAGGAGGAAAGGTTTAGGGATGGTTGGTTAGATCACTGTTTTGATTGTGGTGATGGTTTTAGGCATATTCTTATGTAAAAATATCCAATTCTACATTTGAAGTATAGCAGCTTATTTTACATATATTATATATCAATAAAGCTGTTATTGAAACTGCAAGGAACTTATTCTTACTAAGAAAGAGCAAATTGATTTCCAACATCTGGGAGCCATCCCAACAATATCATTGAGGCCTTCATATTCTCTTGTTAAACACAAATGATTTTACAAAACATTAATATTAAACAAGATCATCTTGTTGCTGATTGATCAAGAGAGAAACATGGCTACTTCATAGTCCTGTCTGAATAGAGACAAAATATGAAATGTCAAACAACAAAAAATTCCTAACATCTCTTTTTTTCTAGCCTATATAAGTGACTGCTACTTTCAATGACAGGTTTAGCTCTGCTTTTTTCATCTTTGCTTTTACATAAGGTAAAGATAACCAGTCATAAAATTATTCCAGCTTCCTAGCACCACGCAACAAACAATAAAGCCATTCTTTCTCACATTCTTCTCCAAATCACCTAACTAGAGATCAAATCCAATATTAAGCTTTTATAACATGCTCTTAGTGACATACCCTGTCATTCCACATTATGTGCAGTTTCCATTGTTGCAATGAGAAATAAACCCAGTTTTTAAAATTACAGAAGTATTTCTGGTGGTCTTTGGCAAGAGTTTGTTATTATTAGCAACAAAGTACTTAGAACATACCGCATAATTATGTATATCCTAGTAGTTCACCTTTTGATTTTTGTAACAAAGATGCTGGCCTGGAGCCATGGCTCATGCCTGTAATCCCAGCACTTTGGGAGGCTGAGGAAGGCAGATCACCTGAGGTCAGGAGTTCGAGACCAGCCTGGCCAACATGGTGAAACCCATCTCTACTAAAAGTACAAGAATTAGCTGGACATGGTGGTGGGCACCTGTAATCCCAGCTACTTGGTAGGCTGAGGCAGGAGAATTGCTTGAACCTGGGAGTTGGAGGTTGCAGGGAATGGAGTTCATACCACTGCACTCCAGCCTGGGCAACAGAGTAAGACTTCATCTCAAAAAAAAAATGTAATAAAAGTATAGAAATGGAATAATGAGATTGAACAAAAGTCACATAGTCACATATACATGTCAAAGTAAGGATCATGTAATTTGCAAATGGCAGGTCCTGGGTGATCACATGTAAGCAGAATGTTTAGAAAATAGACCTCAAATCATATTAACAACATTTTCTTGAAGCAGAGAAATGAAATAGGTCAAACTTTGATTGAATATATTTTGTGCACTATAAAAAATAGATATAGTAGATAATATTCAATAGCTTCTCAAATAGTAGTGTAAACATAATTACATTTTTGGAGGCAGCCTCTAGGAAATTCTAAATGTGTACATATATATGGAGAACACAACAGTAGAAAATAAAGTCAAATGATACACTTGGGCAAAAAATTTGAGAGTATGAGATTCATAATTCAATTAAAAAATCATCCCTTTGTATTGGAACTGTATCCATTTGGAACTATATGTGACAACTCCATTGCTTGCACTGTATCAAGGTAAAGTCACTCAAGGAAATGCATTTAAAAAACTTGGCACCATTCTGGCAGGGCATATCGTGCCCTTGGTCTGTTGCCAGGAGCATTTTCAAGGAGCCAAGGCATAAAAATAGGAATAGGAGCATCCTTGGCAACATTATTCTGGAAAGCAGCATAGAGGATCCAAAGTCTGGCAGCAGACATAAAGGCTGCAACAGCTAATTAAGTAGAATGAAGGCATTGAAATCCTTTCCAAACAAAAGGATCTTAGAGGGAAACTAGTTTTTTTGGGGTCCTGCATGAAGGAATATTGCTTTTGTCCACCCACTTATATATCAGCTCTCAGAACCGAGACTGCCACAGTGATCTTGTATACAACTTTAATGGAGGCAACACATTGCCTTTCCCCTTGCTGGAAAAATGTACCCATAGAGAGACCTTGCAGCAATTACAGACCTCTTTGACCGGTAGCTCAGGTATAGAGTGAATCTAATGGCCTTAGATGATGTATCCTAAAATTATTTGGTTACTGCAGGCTTTTCCTTTTTTTTTTTTTTTCCTTTCTGCATGGATCTAATTTGCTCAGCTCATGTAGCACTGATTCTAGTGACAATCAGGATAGGTGCCCTGTCTGCTGAATTCCCACATCCCAAACCAAGATCTGTATTTCTACTGTTTATGCTAGCTACATTATGTTTCCTGAGCCTTTCTATCTTTCTCACAGTTACATGGAAAATGTATTGCCTGCTCCAGACAGTCAAATAAAAGCACAAACATTATCTTTGCCACACATATAATTTCTGCACACAAGAGTAGGTGATAGGTGAAGGGAAACAAGTGCCATGAGAATGACCATATGTATACTGTATGTCCTACAGGCCTATGCATACCTGCTTCCAAGATGCTTCTTCATTCTTGGTGCACGATAAGATAGGAACCTGGAAGACACTTAGGAAATAGAGAACAAAAAGCATCTGGTCCACAGTGTCGAGTTTTAATACTCTTCCACTGATAACTGGATATGTGACCACTGAGTCACCCAACTCATATTTTACTCATTTGCTCTATAGCAGAAAATATGAAACCTGAATGTATATAAACTACATTTTTTCTTTGACCATAAAATAGCATCATAGCTTTCCAGACTCAGATACTCCTCTATTCTCTCTGCTATGATTATTAGGATTTTTAGTTTATTGTAGAGGCTCATTCGCTAGCTAGAATAGCTTGTATCTGTGCATTTTACCTTTCCTATTAATTCTACCTTCTTACGTGCACCCTAAGGTAAGGGCAGATTATTTAGTGATATAAGCAATTGATATAAGTAATTAATATATAAATAATTAATATAAGTAATTAGGATCAATTGAATGTATTTATCATTTATTGAATATGTATTTACACAAATGATTATAAGGGCCACAGATAGAAATATGCATAATATATAGTTCTATCCAGCATTATATTTTCATTGTATTAAGAGGAATAGTCAGTTGCTGAATGTGCTTTCAAAGATTAAATGTAGACCGCATTACAAACTATGAAGCTTTCGAGTAGCATCATGCATAATTTGGAGAAGATAATTGATAGTTTTGTAACCTATTACACAGGTCACTGCAATGTAATAAGAAGGGAAAAGTGCTTCATATTGAGTGAAAATGTAATACAGATGTATGCTAGTACTACTATTATTTGTGTAGTGACTCTGTTGAGCCACATAGGTAAGGAAAATTAGCTCTCTGTAACTCTGAGTCCATGGCTTTCTTAGTTCTTAAAGGAAATGAGACATGCAGCTTTTCTCTAAAGTATCTCAATTAGAACAAATAGGAAAATCAAGTCCAGATAGGAATAGCCTTTTATGAAATCATGCTCTTTAAAATGGATTTTACTGTCAAACCATGTGGTGTTAGTAAATGTATTCTAGGTTATCATAAAAGAATCTAACTAGATGTAAAAAAACTAACATAGAGTAGGTAGATAGGTCCAAAGCATTTAAATGTTTTAACACATCCAATTTTATTACTTAGATAATTATTCAATTCAATTATTACTCAATTACATAATTGAACTTATTAAATACAAGCTCTATATGCTTAGATGTTTACTATGTTAAATTACCAATTAAAAATGATAATAATTATACTATGTAGCTTTTGATTTTATTATCTCTTCCACTAAGATCTGAGACAAACCAAAATATTATTGGCAATGTATTAACTCTTATTTTAATTTATATATTAA
Source organism: Cacajao melanocephalus (assembly GCA_963573385.1). Classification (NCBI taxonomy): domain Eukaryota; kingdom Metazoa; phylum Chordata; class Mammalia; order Primates; family Pitheciidae; genus Cacajao; species Cacajao melanocephalus. Next base: position 5,684 of record CAUYLG010069271.1, on the reverse strand, counting down.
TTAATAAAAAATAGTATCAATTTTATTTATATTTAATTCATATAGACACACAGCATTTACTTTCACAAGTAAAAGGGCTGATATTACATATTGTTACAGCAATTACAAGAGGTCAGACAATTGAGAAGACTCAAGAGCCTCCACAGGTGTCACTCATAGGAGCCTTTAATGAAGACAGATAGTACAACACAAGAAAGCACAAGACAATATCAGAGAAGTGCATGCATAGCTCTCAGAGCCCTTTCCCAGCCACACAGCAAGTGCTCCATCTCCTGACTATGAATTACCAAGATAGATGTGAGATGCTTTAGTCCCAGGTGAGCCAAGGTGGAAGTCTGCCTGACTCATTTATATCTCACTGGCCACTCAGCTGACACCAGATGCATGCCATCATCTATTCACATTTAATAAACACTATAAGCAAGCTGGTACAAAAGATGAATTTTGGACTCTGAACATCTCATCATAAATCACAAGCTAATACACTTCATCTCTACCTAGCAGGGTCAGTACTATGTTTCTAAGCATCCCAGTAGAAAAATACAGATCAACCACAGATCAATGATATTTTAACCTTATTCTTAAAAAATAGTGCATTATAACCTTCCATGGACTTCTTCTCATGCCATACAGATTTGTCTCTTTAAAATCATATCCACATTTTCTAGTTTCTGTATTTAATGCTTTGACATCTAGGGGCCTTGCCGACCCTGAAGAACTGCCCCTTCCAGTGCAAGCTAATAATTCCAGGAGCTAAGCATACAAACTGCCTGCAAGAATGGCTTTCACTTACAAAGCAACCAGTTCAGAGTTCGTGCCTGTAAACACCCCCTTTATCAAGCTTTCACATTCAGGACCACTATTCCTTACACTAATCATCCTAGGACTGGGTATCAAGATAACCAGGGGCAGCCATGATGCCACAGACTATGTGGCATCTTAACTAGCCGATCTTAAACCTGCCTACTGTAACTCATCCATTCCTTTCCATGGGCATTACAATAAAGACACTTGTTTTTGTGTTGCTGCTGTTGTTGTTGTCGTTGAGAACCTTTTATTCAGCAAGCACTGCACTGGGAGATGGGAAATACAATGGTGAACAAAAACAGACCCAGTTATATGGTACTTAAAGATGAGTGGCGCAGACAGGTAAGTGTGAAAAAAGTATACATATACTTTTATATATAGTTTTATACTTTTAACATGCACAAAACTAGTATACTTTTTTCTTTTATTGTTTTTATTTTTTGAGATGGAGCCTCACTCTGTCACCCAGGCTGGAGTGCAGTGGTGTGATCTTGGCTCACTGCAACATCCACCTCCCAGGTTCAAGCGATTCCCTGCCTCAGTTTCCCAAGTAGCTGGGATTACAGACGTGTGCCACCACACCCAGGTAATTTTTTGTATTTTTAGTAGAGATGGGGTTTCACCGTGTTAGCCAGGATGGTCTCTATCTGACTAACACAGATACACCCGCCTCGGCCTCTCATAGTGCTGGAATTACAGGCATGAGCCACCATGCCAAGCCAAAAGTAGTGTACTTTTAACAGACACGTTCACACGCACATATATATGCATATATCTATATGTACTATATATCTATATAGATCTATAGATCTATATATAGAGATCTATATAGGTAGATCTATATATAGTTATATATCTATATAGATCTATAGATATATATATCTATATAGATATATATATCTATAGATCTCTATATATAGATATGTATCTACAGAGATATGTATATCTATAGATATCTATATAGAGATATACATATATCTATAGATAGATATCTATATAGAGATATACATATATCTATAGATAGATATCTATATATGTATAGATATCTATAGATAGATATCTATATATGTATAGATATCTATAGATAGATATCTATATATGTATAGATATCTATAGATATATATCTATATATCTATATGTGCATATATATGCACATATATATGCATATATCTATACACATACATATATATAATATTTTGAAGCTTACATAATTCATATCATTTAATCTCAATCAAAACTCTGTGAGATATATTCCTTTTTTTGTTTACAGCTAAATAAACTAATACAGAAGTGAATTTTCTCAAACCACTGGCAGAGCTGGTCAGTGGCAAAGTTCACCTGCAGGGAACGGAGTGTGGGCGTCCAAGGCCACTGCTCTCTACTATGATAGCTGTTCAAGAACAGCTTTGATGTTCTGGTTAATGAAAACTCCTGACCATGTTTTCCCCTCATTTCCCCTGCCTCTGACTGACTCTGATGCTTTTCTCTGTGACCCACAGTGGCATGGCCTGCCTCTCCTCTTAAAAACTTGTAAGTATAGCCAGGTGTGGTGACTCATGGCTGTAATCCGAGTACTTTGGGAGGCCGTGGCAGGTGGATCAAGAGGTCAGGAGATCGAGACCAGCCTGGCAATATGGTGAAACCCTGTCTCTACTAGCCAGGCATGGTGGTGGGCGCCTGTAAGCCCAGCTACTCAGGAGGCAGAGGCAGTAGAATTACTTGAACCCGGGAGGCGGAGGTTGCAGTGAGCCACGATTGTGCTACTGCACTCCAGCCTGGGTGATACAGGGGGACTCAGACTCAAAAAAAGATCTGTGACTATAGCAAGCTATCTTTTCAATAGCAATCACTTAGCTTTGCTGTATCTAACTCATGATTAAAAGCTATATTTTAAAGCACGTTTCCATTTAATAACTGTTTTAGATTTTTTTGATAAATGGACCATGATTTATTTGGCCAATCTTTTATCAATGGAAAATTATATTGAGTCAATTTTGTTGCTATTTTTACAAACACTTCAATGATGGCTTTCGTTTATCTTAATATGAGAAACAATAAATTTTAAAGATTTTTTCTTAGAATTATATTTCACTTTGTGTTATACTATTTGAGAAATACAATTAATTTAAAAATATCTACTGAGATCTTTCTATGGGCATAGTTCTGGGGTCTACATGGCACAACAATTTGTATGATAGCTTCTAAAGGCAATGTAATTATGGTGAAAAAAAGAAATTTTTTCTAGGTAGGTAAAAAAATAAACATGATAAAAAGATAATAAAGACATAATTGAATTCATAATCACACTTCCAATTTATCAAGGATATATTAAATGTCAGCAATATACTATTTGTTAAGAGCAAAATTATGGAGAGTGTTGCATAGTGCCAAGCACTATTCTAAGTCTCTTACCTACGTTAAACCATTTAATCCTGGACAAAAGTCTACTAGGTACTTGGTATTATCCATATTTTATATAGGTAGAAATTTTAGTAGCATTTTCTTAAAACTGCACAGTTTTAAAAGGAAGAGGTTGGGTTTTAAGCCTTATAAGAAACCAGCAGCAAAGTTGATGTTATGCCCGTTTTTAAAATCAGCAATCTGAGAGTGGAAAGACTAAATAAATCCTTAACATCATACACTTTTAAGGATAGTGACTTTGCAAACTCATGTCTCTGAAAACTTCAAACTGCTTACAGCCAACACTGACAAAAGTATCAGGAATTCAGAATTCTGAATGTGTGGGATTATAACGAAAGGAGGGCATAATCCTTCGGAAAAGAACTGAATGGTGCAACTCATGCTTCTGAGGATGATATTTCTAAGCTACGATGTACTCCAGGAGAAAAAAATTAGTACCATAAAGAAGAAAACAGCAGTAGTCCTGAATGGTGTCTCATATACTGAAGAAGTTCCGAGTTAACAGTTCTTTTTCCTTACATTTACATTAGTTCTTCTATGAGCTTGCCAAAAATAGAATATGGATCACTATTCTTTACGTTACACTTTCTGTTCCTCCATTTGGAATTCAGAAAGGGAAGGGATCCTGAAGAAATACTATGTTAAACATTCTTTGCCAATTGCAGTATTATGAAATATATAATCAAATGTGCCTTGACAATAGTTTATATAAAATAAAAAGGTCATATCAAGTTAGGGCAATAAAAAGAAGCTTGCTCATAATGTCTTCTGTTTAAATTGAATCTTGGAGCATGGAAATGATTTTGGCTAAGTCATATGTGAATTGGCCTGACATCCCAGAAGGAGGTAGCGGCAGGAGCAACAGCAGAGTGAAAACCTGTGTGTCAAGTCTGAACAGCATTGGCCAGCTGACTGTGAAAGGTAAAATAAATACAGAAGACTCATGGCTTTATCGATTACTCATGGCTTCATTGCATCAGCACTTTCTGATGCAAGAAAGAGAATGCCTAGCCACTGGTGGCTTCACATGTAAGAACATTAATTATGTATTTTTTTAAATAACATTAGGAAGGTAAAAGTTTCCAGAGTTGATTCAGACTTTCAATATTATCAAAGATGAAGGAGTTTTTCCTGTTTTTGTTCTGTCGTCTTATTTGTGTCAGCAATTTTTTCTGAGAGACAGAGCTTATATAAACCACCCCCAAGTGCCATATACAAACACAATTAACCATTTCCAATGAAGAAGAAAATAATGATTTCTTTTGTATGTTTGTGTGTGTGTACACACACTTAAAGGGTAATTTTTCCTGGGAAATCATAGTGCCCCACCCTTATCTTTCATTAAAAAGGATTGGGGTATGAGTACCTGCTTTATTTGTAAGCATGAGCATGAAGTTTCTTGGACTTCCAGCTTAAAGTTTATAAGATGTGTTTGCTATTGATGGAAAAAATGAGAGCAGGGAAGGCTGTAAAACATAAAATTAACAATAATTTAACAAATAAATTAAAGATCAACTAAAAGGTTATTGCAATAAGCCAAATAAACATAATGAAATATCTGAGCCAGGGTGGAAAGGGTACTGCTGAATATGAGAGAGATAACAAACACCTAACAGAAGTAGAACTGCATGTAAATTGCATGATTGGTTCTGGAAAACAAGAGGGATTTAAGGCTCTAAATCAATTCTAAGAATATAATCCTGAGTAACAAGAAGAATTTGTTAGTGCCTTTAACTGAAATGAAGAAATCAGCACCTGGGCCAGCTCTGTAGACGCTTGTCTTAAACTCAGGCCAAGTATTCTTCTGTAGCTTCTGCAGCTGCTAAACTACAGACTTCCAAGGCTCTACTTTCTATCATTTATTGTATACCTGCTTGCTCTAGACTGGTAGCTCTGGCACATGTGCTTGACCCTTGATGTGACTGCAGGCAGGAATTTATTTTCACATTTCATCCTGGATGAATTTTGTTGTAATTCTGATTGTAGTAATCCACCTTCCTTTTTCCAGGTGCCCAAAAATTGTCCAGGGCTCTGGACTTCTGTGATTAAAGGCAGAGTAAAGGAGATGTTCTTTGAAAAAAAGTGAGAGCAATCTGGAAACATGCTGAGGTTGAGATCATTAAGTGACTTAGAATTATGGCAGCCTGATGAGCCAATTTAGTATTGTGGCGATAAAGTTTGGAGAAAAATATAAGCTCATTGTGTAGACTGAGACTCTATTAAATGGAAGAGATAAAGACATAGAAATGGGCCTGCTTAAAGCAGCATCATGTAATGCATAGAGTGTTTACGTATGAATCAGACAAACCTGGCTTTTTTTAAAATTTTTATTGTATTTTAGGTTTTGGGGTACATGTGAAGAACATGCAAGATTGTTGCATAGGTACACACGTGGCAGTGTGATTTGCTGCTTTCCTCCCCTTCACCTATATCTGGCATTTCTTCCCATGCTATCT
>CAUYLG010069270.1:0-22158 GCA_963573385.1 Cacajao melanocephalus | reverse complement strand
GGGTGAGGGTGAGTGAGGGGTGAGAGTGAGTGGGGGTGTGAGGGTGAGTGGGGGTGTGAGGGTGAGTGGGGGCTGAGGGTGAGTGAGGGGTGAGGGTGAGTGAGGGGTGAGGGTGAGTGAGGGGTGAGGGTGCGTGGGGGTGTGAGGGTGAGTGGGGGATGAGGGTGAGTGGGGGGTGAGGGTGAGTGAGGGGTAAGGGTGAGTGAGGCACTGTTTCTCTCCAGGGGAGGAGGCCCCAGGTTCAGGACGTGGGAGCCCCATGGCTGTGTCCCCGGGTGGGTGGTGAGTGGTGTGGGCGCCTTGTTTCCCGAGTATTGAGTGAAGTGAGGGACGTGCCGGCTGCCCCTGGTGCTGGGGTTTGGGAAGTGAATCTGATTTTATTTTTTATCGCCACCGCCCTTAGATATCGAGTATCTGATTCTTTAAGCTGTTCTATGGTAATTTTACAAGTTGGTTTTCAGGAGCACTGAAATATTCTTTCGCGTTTTTGCATCGGTGCGAGCACCAACCAGACCCGTGTGGCTCATGAAGACACGGGTGGAAGGCAGTGTTCACCGCCCCTTCCTTCTGTGCGCTCCGTGGCCAGCCACGGGGTTGGAGGGCTTTGGCCCTGGAAGGGAGGCCTGGGCCGAGCTTGGCACAGGCAGCACGCGCTGCAGGCGCTGGGATTCACGGGCTTCCTGCGGCCTCACGTTCCACATCTGAAAAACGGGGCACAGGCGCCCAGTCACACAGCTGTTGTGAATTCAAACAAAATAGTGTTTCTAAAATATGGAATATGGTGCCGGCAGAGTGTGTGTGATTTATGCTTCAAAATGTTGGCCCCGTCCCTCCTCAAATGCAAAAGTGTGCTTGTCGGCAGAAATGGTTGGATTTGACCAAACCCCTGGGGACTTTTGGAGTCAGGGCACAGGGGCTTCCTGCAGCCGGCCAGCCAGAGGGACCGCTGGGCACGTTTCGTGGGCGTCGGGAGGGACAGGCTGGGTGCGTGCCTGTGGGTGTGGTGGAAAGGGGAGCCACAGGCCTCCTTCCATCCCTCCCCTCCATCGCCTTTCACCTAAGGGCTTGGGGGCTTTCTGTTTCCCTGGGTGCTCTCAGATGGTCGTATATGCTCCTTCAGGGCAGGGACCCTCCACACACCCGTCTCCTGCGCAGCACCCCAGGTCTCGCTGGTTCGTCTTGGTCATTAAGAATCACTCTGGGGGCCTGGGCAATGTGGCAGCATCCCGTCCCTACCAGAAATTAGCTGAGCGTGATGACGCGTGTGCCCATAGTCCCAGCTTCTCAGGAGGCTGAGGTGGGAGGGTCGCTTGAGCCTGGGAGGTTGAGGCTGCAGTGAGCCGTGATCGCACCACTGCCCTCTAGCTGGGCGACAGAGCAAGACCCTGTCTCAAAAAAAAAAAAAAGCCATTGGACTGAGGGGAAAGGATGTGTCTGCGCCCGACAGCTTCCCGTGGTGTGGCTCTGTCCAGGAAGCCTTTGGGGATCTGCGTGTGCAGCTGGTAGGTCGGAGGGCACGGCTTGCCGGGAGACAATTTCACTGTGGTGGCCGAGCAGCGGGACCCGGTGCCAGCGTCTGACCTTGGGAAACACACACCCCACTTGGCCTTGGTGGCCCTGGCAGTTTTTCCCCTTCCTTCTCTGGGCTTCTCTATTCTGGGGCCCCTTTCGGGAGGTGAGCCCCAAGCACATGGTGGGGTGGCCGCAGGGCTGGGGCCTTGTGTGGTTCTGGCTTCTTCCCAGGGCCCCTCCCTGCAGTGAGAATGCTGTGTCCTCTGCATTCTGAGTGTGCCCTAAATCCTGAAGGTGGGGTTAGGGCACACTTGGCACTCCTGGGGCTGTATGTTTTTGGGTTTTTTATTTGTTTGCTTTTATAAGAGACAGAGTCTTGCTCTCTTCCCCAGGCCGGAGTGCAGAGGCGCGATTTCGGCTCACGGCAGCCTTCGCCTCCCAAGTAGCTGAGACTACAGGTGTGTGCTCCCATAGCCCGCTAATTTTTATGTTTTTAGTAGAGATGGGGTTTCACCATGTTGGCCAGGCTGATCTCCAACTCCTGACCTCAGGTGATTGTCCCGCCTCGGCCTCCCAAAGCGCTGGGATGACAGAGGTGAGCCGCTCTGCCAGGCCCCATCTCAAATTTTAGTACATCTGTGACTGATTCCAGGTGAAGCTGGCTGCTGGGTCTTCTGTTATTTCTCTTATGTTCCAGCCTCATTTTAAAAAAATCTATTAATTTATTTATTTTAAAAAAATTTTTAATTTTTCATATTTTTTTAGAAAAAATATTAAGAATAGAGACAGGGTTTCACCATGTTGGCCAGGCTGGTCTCAAACTCCTGACCTCAGGCGATCTGCCCGCCTCAGCCTCCCAAAGTGCTGGGATTACAGGCGTGAGCCACCGCTCCCGGCCCAGCCTCATTTTTAATATTCTCAATTTTCCACTTCTCTTGTAAGAATTTGCCCTTTTGGGCCAGGCGCGGTGGCTCACGCCTGTAATCTCAGCACTTTGGGAGGCCAAGGCGGGTGGATCACCTGACGTCAGGAGTTTGGCACCAGCTGGCCAACATGAAACCCCATCGCTACTAAAATACAAAAATTACCCAGACGTGGTGGCCGACACCTCTAATCCCAGCTACTTGGGAGGCCAAGGCAGGAGAATTGCTTGAACCCGGAGGAGGAGGTTGCAGTGAGCCGAGATTGTGCCACTGCACTCCAGCCTGGGCAACAAGAGTGAAACTCAGTCAAAAAAAAAAAAAAAGAATTTGCCCTTTTGTTTTCTGTAAATGCAGTTTAGAAGTTGTCAGCATCCTTTGCTGGTCGGGCTGTGGACTGGATGAGAGAGAGGCCGCAGCACTTGGTGGGGGGACGCGTTATGTGAAAACATAGTTTTCTGGCACCCTGAGTGGCCCCTGCCTGTCTGTGGCTTGCACTGAAGTGAATGATGGAAAAGCCCAGAAAAAAACCTGGATTTCCCAAAGTTCTGTGGTCGTCCCTCGCTGCTGTAGGCATTCTGTCCCTGATGGTGGCCACATGGAATCTGTTCGGAAGTAAACCGGGACGCCAGCGCCTGCGCCCTGGGAAGCGTCGCCGAGGCAGCTCGGTGTGATTTGGAGTTGGGGTCATGGCTTGCCTCTGGGAGGGCTGCCGCAGGGGCTGCTTGGGGGCATCGCTGGCTCCGGGGAGGTCCTCAGAGTTAGTCACGCCGGCCCGCTTGCTGGTACCTGGGTGGACACTGATCTGGGAGAGAGCGGAGCGCCGGCGTCTGGCGCTATCTGCTGATCAGAAGCGTTTTGCTCTCTCAACACCGTGCAGGAACACAAGGCCCAGCACCCATGTCTCGCCCCTCCCCTCACCACTTTCTGCAGGTGCATGGACGCGGTGGGTGCTGTGTCTTCTCATTGCTGGGTGTGGGGGTGACTGGGGTCGGCCGTGGGGGCAGCTCACTGTGGCTTGCGGGTGACCACCATCCTGTAGCTCCAGAAATGCTCCCCTGAGCCCAGGTGCTGCCCGCTCCTCTCCTCTGCTCCCCGATGGAAGAGAGAAGACAGAAGAGCAGCCTTGGCCGGACAAGGGCCCCCATACCCTGCCCTCAGAGCTCGGGGCACAAAGCTTCCAGCTCTGAAGAGGGTGGTCTTGGGACCTGGCCGCTGCGCCGGGCTGGATGGCATCCCAACTTGCGACCTCCTCCGTGCGCTGGCTGTGACGAGCTTTTCCGGGGCTGGGGCTCTTGTTAGCGAGTCTCCAGAGTGTCCCATCGAGCACACCTCCCAGTGGCCTGGTGCGTTGTGCAGGAAACGGGATGCGGTCCGTCCTCGCTGTGTGGCGATGGCAGCTTTGTGGTACGGGGTGCCAGGATGGGGATGCCAGCTCCTGCCCCGTTCTCCTTGCCGTGAATGCTCTGTGATTTTATCAACACAGGCCGGGCGTGGCACAATCTTGCATAAGAATGGGATGGAATGGGATGATAGTCGCAGGTTCTGAATTCAGAGGACCATTAAATATGTAGGCAGCGGGCCAGCATCACAGAGGAGCAAGGGGCCTCTGGGGGTGGTTCTGGAACATTCTAGAAAAACTGGACTAGTTTCCTTCGATTTGTAAGACCAATAGGCTTGGCTTGGCTGTTAAATTAAACAGATGACAGTTTCGTTCCGAGACCGTGAGTCTCCAATGTCCCCGTCAGAGGACTTGCACTGTTCACTTCCATCCCTTTTCCCACAGTCGGCAGCCTCCTCCCTGCTCACGGTCCTTGTTCACCCAGTAGGAACCGTGAAAAGTGTCATTCAGGCTCCAAACGTGGCTGCCCACAAGTTGTGCTCTGGTGGCACGGACCTGACCCCCGGGGCCTTGAGGCGTGCGCTGCCTTCGCGTCTGCAAATAGCCAAAGAGGCTGTCAACCCCACAGCAGCCGAACCCAGAAATGTGGGACGCACCCTCTGGAGCCTGGCCAGTGTAACCCGCCTCACTCTGTTTAAAAGCGCCAGGGATTCTCGGGACGGCCATGGTGCCACCGTCCCGCCTCCCACGAAGGTCATCCAGCTTCCTGCAGTCCTGTCCTGGAGGGACGGCTTCCGGCCAGCTGGCTCCTGGTGAAGAGCCGTGGGGCCGTTGGTGCGGCCGGGCCCAGGCATCGGGAGGTGTTTTTTGGAGAACAGTCTTGCAGCTCGTCTTCGTTTCGGTCGTGGTTTAAAGACTGTTTCCCTGTGGTATTTAAAGGGTGAATTGAGAACTTTAACTTGATTCTGGATTGAGACTGGAACTGTGAACAGTTTCCGACCAAAGCGCTTTTGGTGGAAATGTCACTGCTGTTTCAGGCCGTGGCGTTCCCGTCTGGAGAGCTTCTCCAGTCCAGAGTGTCCAGGCTCTGGAGGGCGTTTCTCCAGTCCAGAGGTGTTCCCATCCAGAGAGCTTCTCCAGTCCAGAGTGTTCATGCTCCAGAGAGCTTCTCCAGTCCAGAGCTGTCCATGTTTTGGAGAACGTTTCTCCAGTCCGAAGTGTTCATGCTCCAGAGAGTGCTTCTCTAGTCCAGAGTGTTCACACCCCGACTTCCTCCACCAAAACCCTCTGTTGGAATCACCTGGCTCCCAGGAGAGAGACCCGCCCTGGACAAGTCACTGGTGGAGACCCCGGGCATTTGGGGTTGGCCGGCTGATCAAAGCAAATACCCACCTCCAGCAAGACCCTCGGGTCATCACCGGGCACGTGCTACACACCGGGAAGATCGTCGGTGCTTCTGGAACTCTCTAGAACCCAGCAGCTGGTGCACGTTCCCGTGGGTGAGACTCCTTTCCTGTGTTCCCAGGGCCTGGGTCCCTTGTGAGGGTCACTGATGGCAGAGCAGAAGCCCCCTCCGCCCTCCACCCTCAGAGCCACAGGATGGGCTCTGGGGAACCACCAGGCCCAGCACAGGGAGCCGGCGCTGCCTCCTCCAGCCCAGGTAAGACACCAGGGTGGCCAACCTTGTCTGGGGCAGCTGGACCAGACACTCGGGGTGTGGTGTCCCTGATACCCACGTACATGTGACCACGTCCCAGTGAGCCCGAGCACCTCTGAGGAGGTACTCTGGTGGCACCTGTTGTCCGTATGCCCTGCTCTCCCACCCTCAACTCAACCAGGTACAGAGAAAACCTGTTTGAGGTCAGCAGAGCTATTAGTTTTTTTCAGCAGTTACTGTCCCACTCCCATAGCAATAGGCTGTATGGAGTGGAATTGGTTTTCATATCTTGAGGAATTATTTTTCCCTCATGTAAAGACATTTGATTTGTGTCACAGTAGGTCGGAAACAGCAGTTCCTAGAGCTCAGTGACGGTGGCCGGTCCCTTCCAGGCCTGATCACTGCACATTTCTAGCCAAGCCTCACTTGGCCACTGCCCTGGCCTGAGCCACGCAGAGCAGTGACGGACGGTGTTCTCCTTTCTGTGCCTGAAGTTGCAGGGTCTTTTTTATAAAGAAAGAGCCGTGGGGTGTGTTTGCCTCCCTGAAGAAAAAAAATTCTTTTTTTTTTTTTTAAAGAGGAGGTTTCACCATGATGGCCAGGCTGGTCTTGAACTCCTGACCTCAGGTGATCCACCCACCTCGGCCTCCCAAAGTGCTAGGATGACAGGTGTAAGCCACCACGCCCGGCCAAGTTTTTTTTTTTGTTTTTTTTTTTGAGGTGGAGTCTCACTTTATTGCCCAGGCTGGCGCGATCTCAGCTCACCGCAACCTCTGTTGCCCAGGTTCAAGCAATTCTCCTGCCTCAGCCTCCCAAGTAGCTGGGATTACAGGCGACTGCCACAGTGCTTGGCTGATTTTTGTATTTTTAGAAGAAACGGGATTTCACCATCTTGGCCAGGCTGGTCTTGAACTTCTGACCTTGTGATCCTCCTGCCTTAACTTCCCAAAGTGCTGGTTTTACAGGCGTGAGCCACTGCACCCAGCCAAAAAATTCTTTAACAAGAACTCAACCACTTTTTTTTTTGAGATGGGTTCTGGTTCTGTCACCCAGACTGGAATACAGTGGCGTGATCTCAGCTCATTGCAAACCCTACCTCCCGGGTTCAAGTGGTTCTCGTGCCTCAGCCTCCCGAGTAGCTGGGATTACAGGATAGGGTGTCCCGTCAGGCACACCACCAATACCTGGCTAATTTTTGCATTTTTAGTAGAGACGAGGTTTCACCATGTTGGCCAGGCTGATCTCGAACTCGTGACCTCAGGTGATCCACCTGCCTCGGCCTCCCAAAGTGCTGGGATTATAGGCGTGAGCCCCGTGCCTGGCCTCACCCGTGAATTTTAAATTTTAAAATTAATTGCTATTCCACACGAGTCATCTCTCACAGGGTAGTTTTGGTGGGGGTGTTAATGTTTTGTTAGTGCACATTTTTTTTGGGTGTCTGTTCATTGAGAATTAATCACCGGCTTCCTTTCCAGATGGCTGTTGACAGGCTGTCTTTGTAGCAATTGGACAGCGTCCCAGGTGAGTAAGGGCAGCAGAGCATCCACCCTAGAAGTCTTGCCTGCATTTATCCCGTCCTGACAGTCTAACGTGTTTGTCTCTGCTTCTAGATCAACACCTCTCGGGGCGTGGAGACCTGGGCGGAGCAGTCCTCTTCTGGAGCTGGCTCCTGCTGGCACGAGGGTGGGTTTCTGCAGGGCCCGTGGCCTGTCCAGGATGCTCAAGGAGTCTTCTTCCAGCCCAGGCCTGGATGGACTTGCCCAGCCCTGGGGGCAGCCACTGCCACGATGGCTTGGCCTCACCTGGAGCTCTGTGGGCGCTGACAGCTTTACCCTGAGGCCAGCTAAGGAGGCCCGTGAAGAAAGTGACCCCCAGAAGCAAAGGCACCTCCCCTGCTTGAAGTGGTCTGGGACAGAACTGCTGTGCCCCTGGTCTGTGTGCTGGAGCCATCGTTTGCATTTGCCTTGATGCTGCAGCCAGGGCTTTGGTGTCCGAGTCCTGGTGGCTGGCTCGGTGCAGCCCACCCAGGCGCGAGAACTCTGAAGTGTGTAGGAGTGGAGCGGGGAACTGGGCGGCTGCACAGCCGCGTTGGGGAGGGGGTGTCCTCGGAGAGCTGTGACTGGGAGCCAGTGCGTGCCTTTTTGTGGTCACTTCTCCAGTCCTTTGTCGGCCGCTGCCAGGTGAAGGTGTCTCCGTGCCCAGCTGCTGGGCAGGTGGGGCAGGGGGACCTCCAGCTTCTGCCTGACGGTGTTCAGGTGACCGGTATCCATGGGATTGCCAAGGTGTGGGGACGGGGCTTTCTGGGTCAGGAAAACATGTCCTCATCCATGGGAAATGGAGCCATGGAGCTCCCACCCAGCTACTTTCTAGAAAGCTCTAAGGACAAAGCCTGCCATGGCAGCTTGGCGGTGTGCGCCTTGTGTGCATGCGGCGCTCCACGTGTTGGTGTGGAATCACAGGAAGGTGCTTCTTTTCAGAAAGAGTGCCCTGCGTGGGCCACCGCCCATCCTCGTGGGATGTGTGAGGTTCAATGTCAGCTTTCTTTTCAGAGCAGGTGGCAGTGGACTTGGTGGGCTCCAGGGACCCGGGGCAAGGCCTCACCTTTGCCGAGCAGCAGGTGGGCTCGGGAGGGAAACAGGTTCTGGAATAATTCCCCAAAACCTGGAATCCCCATTCCAGATTCTGGAATAACCGGAAGCGCCATCTGGCTGCGAAGGTGGTGTCTGGGTCGGGGTGGGGGGGCCCGCTTCCATGCCGGAGATGCGTCCTGCAACCCGCCCAGCAGCCCGTCCGCTTTCCAGACAGTCCCCACCTTTACTGCAACCCATCCCGTCTGCTGGAGCCTCCCCTAGCTGTTCAAATATTTATATTCCTGAGATGAGTTTCTGAAGATGGGATTTCTAGCAAGGCTTGGGGCATTTTTCCAAAGGTGACCACACTCTGCCGGTGTCTGTGAGACTCACGAGAGCCGTCCACGCAGGCCGAACCTTCTGAGTGCCAGATGCTGCTTCATGCAGTTGCCTGCTGGGTTTTTAATGTTAGTTGTAGAGAAAATGAAGCTTTTCTGATTTTGTTGGTGAAAATGCGATCTCTTTGCTGGGCACGGTGGCTCACACCTGTAATCCCAGCATGTTGGCTGGCCACGGTGGGCAGATCACCTGAGGTCAGGAGTTCAAGACCAGACTGGCCAGCATGGTGAAACCCCGTCTCTATTAAAAATACAAAAATTAGCTGGGCGTGGTGGTGTGTGCCTGTAGTCCCACCTACTTGGGAGGCTGAGGCAGGAGAATCGCTTGAGCCCAGGAGGCAGAGGTTACAGTCAGCCGAGATTGCGCCAGCGTCCTTCAGCCTGGGTGACAGAGTGAGACTCCATTTCAAAAAAAAAAAAGGATCTCTCAGCTGTTGGCCCTGAGATTGTATGTCTCAACCTGGGCATGTGACAGGAGAAATGGGCGGCATGTGTGAGATTAGTCATGTGTGGTCTCTGTGCTCACGGACAGGGCACACCCTGGTGCTGCTGAAGCATTGACATCAGAGGCCACATGGCCACTTGGCCTTTTGCTTTCCAGGGTGGGCAGCAGGTGGACCAGAGAGTTGTCTTGGGGGATTGATAAGGAGGTTGTAGAGATTCTCTCTGAACCATTGTGATGAAAAAGTTTGGTTAACTTTTTTTTTACTTTTTTTTTTTCTAAAATGGAGTCTCGCTTTGTAGCCCAGGCTGGAGTACAGTGGTGCGATCTCAGCTCACTGCAACCTCCTCCTTCCAGGTTCAAGCGATTCTCCAGCCTCAGCCTCCTGAGTAGCTGGGATTACAGGAGCCCACCACCATGCCTGGCTAAGTTTTGTATTTTTAGTAGAGATGGGATTTCACCATGTTGGTCAAGCTGGTCTCAAAATCCTGACCTCATAATCTGCCCACCTTGGCCTCCCAAAGTGCTGGGATTATGGGCGTGAGCCACTGTGCCCGGCGGAGTTTGGTTAACTTTTTTAAAACAATTAAAAAATTGTAGACATGTGCCATAGAACGTAAAAAAAATATGTTTGTGGTAGATAGTAAAGTGACGGAGGGAGTAAAGTGATAAACGCTATAAGAACATTTTTAGCGTAGATAGCAGTATGACTTTGTCCTTACTTCTAACATTCTTTCCTCTGAAACTACACAGACATTCATTCAGCATGTAAAGTTTTCAGGCTGAGCACAATGGCTCACGCCTGTAATCCCAGTACTTTCGGGAGGTTGTGGCAGGAGGACTGCTTAAGCGTAAGAGTTCAAGACCAGCCTGGGCAACATAGGGAGACCTTGCTGTACAAAAAATTTAAACATTAGCTGAGCATGGTGGTATACATGTGTAGTCCCGGGTACTCAGGAAGCAGAGGAGGGAGGATCGCTTGAGCACAGGAGGTCGAGGCTGCAGTGAGCCGTGATTACACCCCTGCACTCCAGCTGGGCAACAGAGTATGACCTTGTCTTAAAAAACAAAAGTAACAAACACACAAAGAAATTTTCAGCAAATTCATTTAAATATCCATCTCATATTTTGTTCACTTTGAAATATTATTGCTCAGAGATTGACTTAAAAGAGATTTTTAAAAATGTACCAAGTAACGTTAGTCTTTCTTGAAAAGAGAATTTCAATAATAAAAGCTTGGTTCTTTCTTTAGGTCCCTTTACTGCCACAAAACTTGATTCATGTTTACAGAATTCATTTTGAGGGCCAGGTGCAGTGGCTCACGCCTGTAATCCCAGCACTTTGGGAGGCTGAGATGAGCCGATCACCTGAGGTCAGGAGTTTATGACCACCCTGGCCAACATGGAGAAACCCTGTCTCTACTGAAAATACAGAATTAGCTGGGTGTGGTTGTGCATGTCTGTAATCCCAGCTACTCGGGAGGCTGAGACAGGAAAATCACTTGAACCCAGGAAGGAGAGGTTGCGGTGAGCCAAGATTGCACCATTGCACTCCAGCCTGGGCAACAAGAGCACAACTCAGTCTCAAAAAAAAAATTCATTTTGGGTTTCTTGGCCTATTTACCATTTTCACATAATGCAAGTGGGTGGCCTGACTGACCTGGGTACCAGTCAGTACAACAGTCTGTGTGTGTGTGTGTGTGTGTGTGTGTGTGTGTGTGTGTGTGTGTGCGTGTGTGTGTGTAGAAATTAAGACTTCAGGCTGGGCACAGTGGCACACGCTTGTGATCCCAGCTCTTCTGGAAGCTGAGGAGCGTGGAGCCCTTGAGCTCAGGAGTTCAAGACCAGCCTGGGCAACATGGTGAAGCCTCATCTCTACAGTTACTCTGGAGGCTGAGCTGGAGGATCACTTGAGCCCAGGAGGTCAAGGCTGCAGTGACCCGTGATTGCACCACAGAGCGAGACCCTGTCTAAAAAAGAAAAGAAACTCCCACACATAACCTATCTGGGAGGGGAGCCAGTGCAGGTGGAATGACACTGAAGAAGTGCCCTTCATGCAGTGTTGCTGCCGGCCTGTTTCCCAAGCCTCAGAGCAGGAAGTGGAGCCTAAGGGAAGGTGGCATGCTTTTGTGCCACGGATACAGAGGTTGTCCTTCGGGGCAGCCAAAGGAGCCAGGACTTGAGGGGTGGATTCCCAAAAAGCAAGAAACAGAAGGACCCCAGACTCTGCATACAACTGCCCCCCACCCCAAGCCTCTAAGATGCGTGCGCACACACACGCACACACGCACACACACACAGGAACACTGCAAGAACCGAAGCAGAACAGCGCTGGGTGGGAGGCTGCATCACTCCGCAGTCATGCACGTGAAGATGCAGGCTGGAGACCAAATCCCAGTGAGGTGGAGGGGTCTGGGAAGCGTCCAGGCTTTCAGGTGAGACTCCACAGGGACGATGGCCTGAAGCTTACTTGCTTCCTGCCCTCAATTCATTTCCCAGGAGTAAAACCAAAAACAGAATCACCAGCCCTAAAGGCTAAAATGAAGCCTTCACAGGATCAAAGGAATTCTCCAGAATGTACTTAGCAGAGACAGAAGTGAAACAACCACTGTTATAAAACACCAACTGAAGTGTCTTTGGGAGGAGATGCCATAGTCTAAGTGTGGCCCTCCTTTCATTCGCCACATCTAGCATCTAGTAGGAAATTACAGCGTGGGTTAACTACAAGAGCCAAATGACTAAAGCCAGCCAGGAAAAACAGATACTGCAGTTCAAGGCAGAGACTTGAAGCTATCTATAACCAACATATGCAAGAAAATTGGGGAAATGATGGATAAGAGATTAAAAGATGGGAGACTTTCAAGAGAATTTGAATGTATAAAAGAGAAGTAGGCTGGGTGAGATGGCTCACACTTGTAATCCCAGCACTTTGGGAGGCTGAGTGAGCAGATCACCTGAGGTCAGTTCAAGACCAGCCCGGCCAACATGGTGACACCCCGTTTCTACTGAAAATACAAAATTTAGCTGCGTGTCGTGGTGCTTGCCTGTGATCCCAGTTACCAGGGAGGCTGAAGCAGAAGAATCGCTTGAATCCAGGAAGTAGAGGATGCAGTGAGCTGTGATCGCACCACTGCACTCCAGCTTGGGTGACAGAGCAAGACTGCCTAAAAAAAAAAAGTGGAAATTTTGGAACTGAAAATACAATATCTGAAATTAAGAATTATTTGCAGAGTCTAAAAGCAGTCTGGACACAACAGATGGTAGGGTGAGCAAACTGGGAAACTGGTCCCTGAAAAATACTCGTGCCAAGGCTTAGAGGAAATTCAAAAAGAATGAGGAAAAAGGCAAAGAGGTGTATGGAACACAGTAAAAATGTTGAATGTATGTGTAACTGGAGTTCTAGAAGAGGAAGGGAGAGGAAGTGGAACAGAAGGAATGGCCAAAGAGGTAGTAGCTGAGAGGTTCCCAAAACTGATGAAAGACATCAACCCACAGATTCAGGAAGCTCCGTGAGCCCTAAGCAGAATGAATACCAAACAAAAAACAACAAAAAACAGTCTGGGCACATTCTGGTCAAACTGTCAAAAACGAAAAACAGAAAGAAACATCTTAAAAGAAGCCAGAGGAAACACGCTTCAATTTCAGAAGAACGACAGAACTGATGGCCGACTTCCCTTGTGTAGTTTCTGACTTTCCCAGAAACAATAGACGCTAGAAGACAATGAATGACATCTTCGAAGTGCTGGAATGAGAAAGTTGCCAACCTGGAACTCCATACCTGGCAAAAACATTCATCACAATTTAAGGGCTTATAAAGCATATTGTCATACAAACAAAACCAGGAAGATTCATTGCCAGATGACAAGAAGTACTAAAAAAAGTCCTTCAGGCAAAAGAAAAAGTATCCAGATGGGAGTGCAGAACTGAAGAGAGTAATAAAAAGTACCAGAGAGGGGCCGGGTGCAGGGGCCAGGCCTGTGATCCCAGCACTGTGGGAGGCCAAGGCGGGAAGAGGCCAGGAGTTTGAGACCGATATAGCAAGATCTCATCTCTACCAAAAAAAAATACGTATTTATTTTATTTATTTAGTTTTTGAGACAGGGTCTCACTCTGTCGCCCTGGCTGGAGTCCAGTGGTGTGATCCCAGCTCACTGCAACCTCTGCCTCCCAGGTTCAAGTGATTCT
This sequence comes from Cacajao melanocephalus, assembly GCA_963573385.1. Taxonomy (NCBI): domain Eukaryota; kingdom Metazoa; phylum Chordata; class Mammalia; order Primates; family Pitheciidae; genus Cacajao; species Cacajao melanocephalus. The sequence goes on along the minus strand of CAUYLG010069270.1, from coordinate 9,133 downwards.
TGTGCCTCAGCCTCCCAAGAAGCTGGGATTACAGGCCCATGCCACCATGTCTGGCTAAATTTTTTGTATTTTTAGTAGAGACAACGTTTTGCCATGTTGCCCAGGCTGGTCTGGAACTCCTGGCCTCAAGTGATTTGCCCGCCTCCACCTCCGAAAGTGCTGGCATTACAGGCATGAGCCACTGCACTTGGCCTATAACTTTTTTTTTAATTACCTGGACGTGGTGGCTCATGCCTGTAGTTCCAGTCACTTGGGAGGCCAAGGTGGGAGGATGGCTTGAGCCCAGGAGGTGGAGGCTGCTGTGAGCCATGGTTACACTGCTGCACTCCAGCCTGGGTGACAGAGCAAGGCTGTCTCTTAAAACAAAAAAAAAAAAAAAAAAAAAAGAAAAGCATTGGAAAGGGTAACTGTGTGAGTAATAGAAAAGAATCTTGATTGTTTAAAGCAACAATTATAATATTGGGGATTTTTAAACATAAATAGAAGCAAAATGTATGGCACTATTAGCATGTGAGGGGGGATAGATGAGAGTTAACTGCTGTGTGGTCCTTGCTCTTTCATAGTCACTTGAGTGACGACCAAAAATAGTAAAAGTCGTATGATTCAAAGGCTCAGTGTGGAGAAGAAATGGAATAATACTTGGTACAGTTTGGATCTGTGTCCCCAGCCAGAGCTCATGTTCACCTATGGTCTGCAGTGATGGAGGTGGGGCCTGGTGGGTCCCTTCACGCATGGCGTGGCTCCATCCCCTCAGCGCCGTCCCCATGATGGTGAGGCCTCACAAGACCTGATCGGTTAAGAGTATGTGGCACCTGCCATGGGACCCTCCGTCGTGCTCCTGCTCCCGCCACGTGAGACGCCTGCTCTCTCTTTGCCTTCCGCCATGATTGAAAGCTCCCTGAGGTCCCCCCAGAAGCTGATGCCAGCATGCTTCCCATACAGCCTGCAGAACCGTGAGCCAATTAAACCTCTCTTCTTATAAATTATCCAGTCTCAGGTATTTCTTTATAGAATGCCCTGATATAACACTAGATTAATTTGAAAGAAGGCAAGAATCGGAGAATAAATGTGTGAAAAATAATATTTAAAAAAAAAAGGAGGCAAGAAAGGAAGGATAAGAACAAAAACCTTACACCAGCCACGTCGGTCATTTTATAATTAAAAATGGACAAAACACTCCGATAAAAGAGATCATCAGCCTGTTTTTAAAAAGTATTGTTGGGTGGCTACAGTGGCTCATACCTGTTATCCCAGCACTTTGGGAGGCCAAGGTGGGAGGATCACTTGAGGATAGGAATTTGAGGCTGCATTGAGCCATGATTGTGCCACTGCACTCCAGCCTGGGCAGCATTTTGTTTATAGATGACGTACTTTATAGATAAGGACACAGGCTTAAAACAGACAGATAGAAAAAGATGAAGCAGGCTGGGCATGGTTGTTCACACCTATAGTCCTAGCACCTGGGGAGGCTGAGGTGGGAGGATCTCTTGAGACTAAGAGTTTGATACCTGCTTGGACAGCATAGCAAGACCCCGTCTCTAAAACAAATTGAATAATTAGCTGGGTGTGTTAGTGCACACCTGTAATCCAAGCTACTTGGGAGGCTGAGACAAATTACTTGAGCCCAAAACTTTGAGGTTGCAGTGAGCTATGATTGTTCCACTGTACTCCAGCCTGGGTGACAGAGCAAGACCGTATATCTAAAAATGAAAAAAAAAAAAAGAAAAAAAAAAGGATGGGCGCGGTGGCTCACGCCTGTAATCCCAACACTCTGGGAGACTGAGGCGGGCAGATCACGAGGTCAAGAGATCAAGACCATCCTGGCCAACATGGTGAAATCCCATCTCTACTAAAAATACAAAAATTAGCTGGGCATGGTGGCGCGCGCCTGTAGTCCCAGCTGCTTGGGAGGCTGAGGCAGAAGAATTGCTTGAATGCGGGGGGTGGAGGTTGCAGTGAACCAAGATCGTGCCGCTGCACTCCAGCCTGACTGACAGAGCGAAACTCTGTCTCCAATGGTAATAGTAAGAGAGATAAATAAGCCCACAGTTACAATTGGGGGTTTTAAAACACTTCTCTCTCAGTAACTGATAGAACAGCAAACAAAATCTCAATAAGGATAGAGAAGATTTGAGCAGTTTTCAAATGTTAAATTCACCTTGAATTCCTGGAAATAAATGCATCTGGTCACAAGCTGCTATTCTTTTCCTGTATTACTGGATTCAATTTGCTAATAATTCATTTGAGTCTTGCCTCTGTGTTCACAGAGATACTGGCATATAACAGCACAATTAGCCCAATTTGAACATTACACCAGACAAGTGTAGGATGTTCCAGATGGACAGGAAACACTTACCAAAATAGACCCATCAGGGCCATAATTCAGGTTCAACAGATATCAAACGATTGAAAGCACACAGAGTATGTTCTTTGATCTTAGCAAACTGAAATTAGGAAACGGCAACAAGAGGACACTAGAATATCCCGAATGCTTGCACATCAGTGCACTTTCATATAATCCATGAGTCAAAGGATAAGTCATTATGGAAAGGATACATTTTTTTTTTTTGAGACAAAAATCTTGCTCTGTCGCTCAGGCTGGAGCGCAGTGGCGTGATCTCAGCTTACTGCAACCTCCGCCTCCTGGGTTCAAGCAATTCTCCTGCCTCAGCCTCCCAAGTAGTTGGGACTACATGCGCATACCACCTTGGCTGGCTAATTTTTGTATTTTTAGTAGAAACGGGCTTTCGCCATATTGGCCAGGCTAGTTTCGAACTCCTGACCTTGTGATCTGCCTGTTTCAGCCTCCCAAAGCACTGGGATTACAGATGTGAGCCACTGCACCCAGCCAAAATATTTTTAACTGAATGAATGATAATGAAAAAATGCTGTATCAAAACTTTTAGGCCACATCTAATGCAATATTTAAGGGAAATTTATAGCTCCAATTTCATATTAGGACAGAAGAAAGGTTCTAAATTTCTTTGTCAAAAAGTAAGAAAAAGAATAGCAAATTAAGCCCAAAGAAGTAAGAGAAGGGAAATAAAGAATAGATATCAGGCTGGGCGTGGTGATTCACGCCTTTAATCCCAACACTTTGGAAGGCTGAGACGGGTGGATCACCTGAGGTCAGGAGTTCAAGACCAGCCTGGCCAACATGGTGAAACCCCATCTCTACTAAAAATACAAAAATTAATCGGGTATGGTGGAGGGTGCCTGTAATCCCAGCTACTTGGGAGGCTGAGGCAGGTGAATCTCTTGAACCTGGGAGGCGGAGGTTGCAGTGAGCTGAGATCATGCCTCCATATTCCAGCCTGGACGACAGAGGGTGACTCCATCTAAAAATAAAAAAGCAGCTGGGCGAGGTGGCTTATGCCTATAATCCCAGAACTTTGGGAGGCCGAGGCGGGTGGATCACGAGGTCAGGAGTTCGAGACCAGCCTGGTCAGCATGGTGAAACCCTGTCTCTACTAAAAATATAAAATAAATCAGCTGGGCATGGTGGCATGCACCTCTAATCCCAGCTACTTGCTTGAACCTTGGAGGCGGAGGTTGCAGTGAGCCGAGATCACACTACTGCACTGTAGCCTGGGTGACAGAGCGAGACTCCATCTTAACAAAAAAAAAGTAGCTATTATGAAGTAGAAAGTAGACATACAAAAATGAACAGTGCAACTGGGCATGGCGGTGCACACCTGTAATCCCGGCACTTTGGGAGGTTAGGGTGAGAGGATGGCTTGAGGCCAAGGAGCGGACGGTTACAGTGAGCTGTGATTGCACCACTGCATTCCAGCCTGGGCAGATCTGTAGGGTCCAGCCCTACTGGGTCTAGTAGGTATTCTCTACGGGTGCGGAGACGAGAGACTGTAGAAATAAGGACACAATACGCTGAGATCAAGAGAAAGTGTGTTGGGCCCAGGGGCCCTCTACCACTTAGTACGTGGAGACCCGTAGTGGCCCCAAGTGCCTGGACACTCCGACTTTTATTAGGTACAAGACAGGGGGGCAGGGTAAGTAGGGTGAATCCTCCACAGTTACTGATGAGGTCAAGCAAATCACGTGTCTAAGGAGCAGGGGCCCAGGGCTTGCCAGTAGCCGAAGCAGGGGCAGCAGGTTGTGCCCACACGTTATGTTGTGACCGTCAAGAACCAAGGCTTCAGTAATTATGCTGCTTCTCACTATCTTCAAAAGAGGAACCAGGTGCAGAAGTAGGGAGTGAAAGTGGACACAGATTGTAACTAATACAGCACAGCACACAGAGACATTATAAGCTGACGGATAGCAGTTTTTCCAAAAGAGCACGGGGGAGTGGAGTTTTCTCCGACTTGCCCAAGGACAGGGACGTTCCCTTCCAAGGTCTGCTGAGTAGTGGGTGCTTCCCCAGATGCCCTCCAGCAACCCTGATGCGAGTGTGATGGAGGGCTTGGTCTGGGGCATTCAGCAGGTTATCTCTGCTGATCCCCACCAGGTATTAATACTCTTGCCTGGTGGCCACATCCCATAATGTCCTTTATCAGTCCCTGACCACAGCAACCTGAAGTTTCTAGATAATTATGCATAAAGTACAAGAAGGCTTGAATCAAGGCTTAATATTCAGTAAGACTAATATCTAATCACTCGTGATCCTTATTCCTGACTAGATTCTTCTTTCTATATTCTGTTTATTAAACAGTAACTGGCTGAGGCTTCAGTCTCCTGCTTTGGCATTTATGAGGCTTTCCTCCCACAGAAACCCAAAACTGGAAAATGAACAATGCCCGAAGCCAGTGTGTTGAAAAGATTAATAAAACTGATAAAACTCCTATTAAAACTGATCAACAGATATTGGATAGATAAGATTTTATTTTTTTGAGATAGAGCCTCACTCTGTCGCCCAGGCTGGAGTGCAGTGGCATGATCTTGGCTCACCGAAACCTTCGGCTTCCAGGTTCAAACGATTCTTCTGCCTCAGCCTCCCAAGTAGCTGGGACTACAGGTACCTGCCACCACGCCCAACTAAATTTTTTTTTTTTTTGTATTTTTAGTAGAGATGGGGTCTCAACATGTTAGCCAGGCTGGTCTCGATCTCCTGACCTTGTGATCCACCTCCCTGGGCCTCCCAAGCCCGGCCTGGATAGATAAGATTGTCATACACAACTTTATGCCAACACATTTGACAAAATTGGAGGAAATGAGAAAATTCCTTGAAAACCAGAATTTATCAAAACTGAAGCAAACAAGAAGAGCTCAATAGTTTTATGATCTGCTGAGAAAATTGAATTAATAACTTTAAAGCCTTCCCACAGAGAAAGCAGGGCCCAGTGGCCTCACTAGTGAATTCCTTCAAACTTTAATGGAAGAAATAATGTCAGCATTACACACATCTTCCAAAGACTAGAAAAAAGGGCACTCTCCAGCCTGTCTGAGCTGGCATAGTCTTGATCCCGGAGCCTGACGTGGCATTACAAGAAAGGAAATTAGGCTGGGCGTGGTGGCTTACGCCTGTAATCCCAGCACTTTGGGAGGCCAAGGTGAACGGATCACAAGGTCAAGAGATCGAGACCATCCTGGCCAACATGGTGAAACCGTATCTCTACTAAAAATACAAAAATTAGCTGGGCGTGTTGGTGTGCACCTGTAGTCCCAGCTACTTGGGAGGTTGAGGCAGGAGAATTGCTTAAACCTGGGAGGCAGAGGTTACAGTGAGCCGAGATTGTGCCCCACTGCACTCTAGCCTGGTGACAGAGCGAGAATCTATCTCCAAAAAAAAAAAAAAAAAAAAAAAAAAAAAAGAAAAGAAATTATCACTCAGCACAGATGCACAACTATGAAATACCAGCAGATTGGATCCAGTGATACAGAAGAAGAACCATAGCACATGGTCAGGCAGTCTTATCCCAGGAACTCAGGGTTAAGTAAGTGTTTGGAAATCAATGTATGTAACTCACCACATTAGCAGAATAAAGGCGAAAACCAGCTATGATCACCTCAATAAAAGCAGAAAACACTTCTGATAAAATTCAGTAGCATTCATGATAAAAATTAGCAAATTTGGAGTATAAAGAAATGTTCTGAATCTGATAAAAAGTATTTACAAAAAATAAGTTAATCTCATGGTTAATGGTGAAATCATGATGACTTTGCATCTGAGTATGGGAACAATACGCACATGCCCACCGTTACCACTTGTATTCAGAATTGGCTGGAGATCCTGGCCGAGGTTTCATGTGCAGGGCTGTACCTGAGAGCTCTTGCCTTCCTAGGGTTTGTGTCGGGAACCTCCCTTTCCTGCCTCCTCCCCGAGTCCCACCTCTTGTCCCAAGCCGTGCAATACAGTGATGAAATGAAAAGGACTAGGCGTTGTAGCTCTTCCCTGTAATCTCAGCACTTTGGAAGGCTGAGGCAGGTGGATCACTTGAGTCCAGGAGTTCAAGAACAGCCTGGGCAACATGGCAAGACCCTGTCTTTACTAAAGAAAAAAACAAGAAATGAATGGAAAGGAATAAGTAAAAGTGTCATTATTTGTAGGTGACATGATTATGCATATAGAAAATTTAAAATAATCTAGAAACCATTCGATTTTAACAGGAGAATTTACCAAATATACTGGATTTAGAGTCAATGTACTAAAGTCAATATAGATAAGTCAATTGTATTTCTATAAATAACAGAGTTTCATTTTATAGGACATCAAATGCCTAGGAATAAATTTAACAAAAAATATGCAAGACCGCGACACAGAAAGCTATAAGATATTGCTGGGAGAAATTAAAGAAGATATAAATAAATGCAGGGTATACTATGTTCATGGAAAAGAAGACTCACTATTGTTAAGATGTGAATCTCCCTACGTTGATATATTATTGGATCAGCACAATTCCTGTTAAAATCCCAGCAGAGGGGTGTGTGTGTGTGCAAATTGACTAACTCCTAAAAATGTTTGGAAATGCAAAGGATCTAGAATAGTGATTTAAGGGCCCTGGGGATTTGTGTTAGTCAGGTATGGTAGGATACACACAGAAATAACTATCATAAAGAGAAGAAATTTGTTATGCTCTGATTTCTAGAAATAGGAGGCACACCATTCGATGCAGAGCTAGATGGGGAAGCACCAGGGTCAGTCAGGAGGCAGAGGGAGAGAGGGAAATGCAGGCTGGAGCTTTATTTTATTTTATTTTAGAGACAGAGTATTGCTGTGCCACCAGGCTGGAGTGCAGTGGCGTGATCTTGGCTCACTGCAACCTCTGCCTCCCAGGTTCAAGCAATTCTCCTGCCTCAGCCTCCCAAGTAGCTGGGATTATAGGCATGTGCCACCACGCCCAGCTAATTTTTGTATTTTTAGTAGAGATGGGGTTTCATCATGTTGGCCAGGCTGGTCTCAATCTGTTGACCTCAGTCGCCTGCCTCGACCTCCCAAAGTGCTGAGCTTACAAGCATGAGCCGGTGCACCCGGCCAGGCTGGAGCTTTGTTTGGTTTCTGTGGGGAGGAATGGATGAGGCAGGGTAAGTTGGTTTAGGATTGTGTGATTTGAATAATTTCAGCAGGCTCTGGGGCAGAGGGGCTCTCTAGTTGTACAGCCCAGGGGAATACAACTGACTGTATGTAGTGTGAGAACCTAGTGGAGGAGGGGGTGGGAGTGTGAGCTCTGGATGGGTTGGTTTACATGTGAAAGGTGCACTTGAAGGTGAGTTATTTGCTATCTCTAGGAACTGGGAGGGGAAGGCCCTCCAGGGTCATTAAGACTCCAGATGTCAGAGCATCAGAAAACAGGAAGTAAAAGGCAGGGTTCATACAAGGTGATCTTGGAAGGGAAGGAGAAAGCTGGAGGACTGAGCTATGCAGCTATCAAGGCTTTAGTGCTGCAGTAATGGAGCCACTGTGGTATTGATAATGGTAGACAGGCTGACTGATGTGCATGGCCACCAGGTGCAGCACAAAGCCACCCCAGTGTGGGACAGGTGGTCACAAAGCCACCTCAGTGAGGGACAGATGGTCACAAAGCCACCTCAGTGTGGGATAGATGGTCACAAAGTCACCTCAGTGTGGGACAGGGGGTCACAAAGCCACCTCAGTGTGGGACAGAGGGTCACAAAGCCACCTCTGCAACTCAGTGGTTTTTTCAATATATGGTGCTGAGTGGCTGGACATTAACATGGAGGAAAAAAGTGAATCTTGGCTGGTTGCGGTGGCTCACACCTGTAATCCCAGCACTTTGGGAGGCTGAGGTGGGCAGATCACCTGAGGTCAGGAGTTTGAGACCAGCCTGGCCAACATGGCAAAACCTCATCTCTACTAAAAATACAAAATTAGCCGGGAGTGGTGGTGTGCCTGTAATCCCAGCTACTCAGGAGGTTGAGGCAGGACAATCATTTGAACCCAGGAGGCAGAGGTTGCAGTGAGCCAAGATCACGCCACTGCACTCCAGCCTGGGCAACAAGAGGGAAACTTTGTCTCAAAAAAAGAAAAGAAAAGAAAATTATATCCAGACCAATATCCACATGGTTGTGTGATGAAGACTCAGGAAGCAGCAAACTTGGGCCCTTCTGAAGGTGCCTTGTGCCCTCTCTGCTGGCTTGAAGCCAACCTGCCAGTCCATTTGGGTCACTGCTGGTTTCTCGCAGTCTTTGACACTATCATGAAAAGGTTCTGGACTGTTCCCTGGTACAGTGGCTATTTAGGACATGTCGGATTCTCCTGCAGCGGGAAGCGTGCTGTGAGGGACAGAGGAAGGGCCAAGTGCAGGTGGCTGTGCAGCCGCCTCGGCATGGCGCAGGGAGGCCAGAGACCTCTGCTCTTCCTTGAGCTTCAGGAGGCCTGCAGCCTGGCACGAATGGCTGCAGTGTTTTCACAGCCACAATTCTGTACAATTGCAGCTGGATGCCATCGAATGTCCCGTTTTAGGGTATCCGTGCCAGCTTTTATAGCACTGCTTCTCAATTACTCTTTTGGAAGTTGGCCTTTTCCTGTATAATATTCTTTTTTTTTAAAGACAGTCTTGCTCCGTTGCCAGGCGCCAGGCTGGAGTGCAGTGGTGCAATCTCGGCTCACTGCAACCTCCACCTCCTGGGTTCAAGCAATTCTCCTGCCTCAGCCCCCCGAGTAGCTGGGACTACAGGCGCGTGCCACCACGCCCAGCTAATTTTTGTATTTTTA